>JAQGBX010000028.1:0-62525 GCA_034698745.1 Megaphyllum sjaelandicum
TACAGAAACGGGACAAGGGCGGACAGGGGGGAGGGGGGGGTCTAAAAACCCGAAAAAATACAGGACATCCTTTATGGATGATCCCTAAGTAATTTATTCATCGCAAATTACGTTTTTATTTGAAGCATAAAATTAGAAAACCATCTTAATACTTAATTGGGTGACGAAATTTTCACATGTGTGATCTACATGAGTAAAGAAAGGCAATCTACAAAGACATAATGGATTGGATATTAAATAGTTAGTAGTCATAAAATTGATAACAGTGTCAGTCTTTTGGACTCAAAATACTTGGTCGGCCTTCAGAATACTCGAAATGCATGTGTACTGTACGTCCGTTAGACTTCCAGGAACCAGAAAAAACAAAATACGTAATTTTTAAATGACATTGAAAAAAATGTTAGTTATTAGTTGCTCAATATTTGTTAAACTACGAATAAACTAATAGTTGTTAGTTTTCCTCAACTATTTTTTCTCGACTAAATAGGTTAAGTTGCACTTCCAACTACATGTACTACTAAAAGAGTTATAAAATTTAGTTGCTTACTAGCGAATTAGAACTAAATAATTTTAGTTGTTAGTTACCCAAAACTAATACTGATTAGTTATTTAGTTGTAACTGTAGTTAACTGAAAAATTATTGAACTTCTGCCTCATGCATATTTTACTTTTCCCGCCTTTTAAAGTCACAAGAATTTTGGCAATATATTGCCTCGCGAATTCCCTTCTTAACATTTTCCAAACTGGTCATTATTTTCTTCATTTGAAAAATGTACATTGCCCATGATGGAATCCATATTGAAAGGAAGAAGTAATCACTAAATTTTAATTTTTATTTGTTATACACTGTAGAACGACTTGCATAACTTAAAATATGTCAACTTAACTAACATTGAATTCATTTTATTTATATCGTTAATTTCTGCTAAAATATGCAGGAACATAAACTCAATCGAAATATATAATGAAATAAAAATACACTTTTATCGACCTGTCATTTACTTCTTGTTCTTGAGCCTCACGCGCAAGTAAGGTGAAAGTAAATTGGAAACATTCTATTTAATTGTAATACAATTTTTTTCATTCGTCTTCTTAGTGCTTATTTGTTATGCTTGGATGTTTATGAAACAATGAATTCCTTCAGATTTATTCTTTTAAATTTAAAACGTCGAATATTTCAAGTTATACAAGTTCAATAAATGCTAAAAGTGTAGGGTATTAATTATTCCTTGATTTTCCGGAAAAGTTTGGACACAGTTGTCTGGATGATCCATAATGTGCGAAAACGAGAAATTATAAAGCAATGTCATTAAGAAAAATGTGGAAAACAAAATTGCCTCATCGTCAGAGAAAGTGTCACAATTAAAAAAAAAAAGTACTCATTATTTTTAAATAAAATTTCTTTATGTTAAAAAAATGTTTATAATATTCTCGTATAAACGGCTTTATTTAAATTTTTTGATTTAAAAATAATTGAACGTTTGTCCCTCACCTTTCACGAGGCCCTTATAAGAATTAGGACCACGGTTATAGAAAGAAACTGCATGCATATATTCCAGAAAAAAAAAGTCAATATCATTAATTATTACTCGAGCCCAGGCCGTGCCTCATTAATGCCCTTATTTATTCTCTCTAACTTAAGCGCTGACATACTTAATTTGAACGACACAAAAGCTGTGTAATTTGCGAAAATCGATATGTTTTTTTACCAAGTTTTTCGTCTTTCTACAATTTCAGTTCCGGAAATGTCGTCTGAATCTCTGCCCAGATTCGTGGAGAAATCCGTCGCACAGCTACCGCTTAAACGACTGCGATTTCGGGTCTATTGGACAGTGACGTCATTAGCAGGCAATCACGTGTGGCAAGTTTGAAATTGACTCGAACCTCCAGTATGCACTTGCTGCTTGCACAGAAGGAGTAGTGCCACGGACCAACGCGGTTCACAGCTTCTACTGAGCTAGATTTTTGGTCCTATTCCTGCTCAAGTGCCAATGAGCTACTGGCATTAATCTCAATCAATAAGCCGCTATGGAGTTGAAAGTTCACCACCGATGCTGGTGAGCCAATCAAAGTTCAGATTTCACCTTATGCGAATATTTCTGCAACATCTAAATTCTTTGGATTAAATCGCGACGAATATATCATGTCTGCCGCGTTTGGAGATTTCTGCATGAACCATGAAGGGCAAGGCCTGATGAAGCCAATGAAGTTCCATTGCCGAATATTCCAACGATGAAAAAATAACCGGACTTGAACCATGGCATCGTTGGATTTCGAGCATTACAGCGACATGCCCAAAGAATTTGGGACAATGAATGCATCTGATCCCATGCTGGACATGGAGATGACCATCAGCGATTGTTCGTCTGACGTCGAAATTGGACAGGAGTGTTTGTTTGGAGCGTTGCTCAATGAAAGCGAATTTAGGAACATCACTTCTGAAATCCTGCAGAACACATCGCAGGGTACGACCCCGTTGGAACTGGACGTGGATATGAAGTTCGGCGATGGGAACATCGTGGCCATCACCGTCTACAGTGTGCTCATGCTCATCTCCGCAGTTGGCAACTTGACCGTTCTGATCACTTTGCTGCAGAAGCAGAGGCAGCGGAAGTCGAGGGTTAACCTGTTGCTGATGCACCTGGCCGTGGCTGACCTTTTGGTCACCTTCTTGATGATGCCTCTAGAGGTGGGCTGGGCCATCACCGTGTCCTGGTGGGCGGACGACGCCACCTGTCGGATCATGGCATTTTTCCGAATTTTCGGGCTTTATCTGTCGTCTTTTATTCTGGTGTGCATCAGTTTGGACCGTTATTACGCCGTCATCCATCCGTTGAGTGTCAAAGACGCCAACAGGAGGGCCAAAATCATGCTTCAGGTTGCTTGGTTCGCGGGTGTTCTGTGCAGTGCACCTCAGGTGAGTGTATGCCTTTTACTCATCCTTTTTTACTTCATTTTGTCAATTATGTAATATCTTACATAAATCCTATATGACAGTTGTTGCATGGTCATACTAGAAAATTTGCTCATTTTCTGCGCAATTTCGAAAGAGTACGACATTTCAAATTTACCCAACTACTTGAGGAACCATGAAACCAATTTTTCTCAAGTGACACATTATGAGTACAGTATGTGCATATGGCGAAAATCAAAAATGCGGAAATGACGCACAAGTGGTCATATTAAATGTTAAATATCAATTAGTCTGGTAACTTTTGTGCTATTTTATGTTGTCATTATTCTTGCAGTTGACTTACATGTATGGAAAGTATGGATGACAAATATCAATTATTGTGAGGAAAAATGCCAGAACTATTTAAGAAATTTTTGAATTTTAGAATGAAAATGATTTCTACTTTCAAGGTCGTAAAGTAAGTGCATGCATTTAATGAGTAAAATTCCAAGAACTACCATGATCCTTGATCTTTATCGTATACACTCTATGGGCCATTTCAAAAGAACGAATTGGGTTCTTGACGTTTCACGAGAGAACATAGGTGATGCTTAAGACTTATCTGCTAATCTCACGAGAATGAAGTCATTTATTCAAATTTATTACCGATTCAAGCAAGTACTGTTTCGATGGAAACTCCAATTATCTGCACTTTATCTATACAGTGCAGTAGTTGATGGCGCCAAGTTCGCTAACACGCTTGATTCTTTCTTTTTCTTGCTCGCATTTCTTCGTTTGACATCGGTGTCTTGTAATCCAAATCACCTGACCTAATCACGTGGCGAATGCAGGCAGCACAGCATGCATAATTGCGTGTGAACATTTGCCAGGAATGCCATGTGCCTGCCAGCTTACGTTAAGCTGCATCTTAGTTTGTTTTTTTTAAGCCAAATACAGTATCGTGGCTTTTCTGTGCGCATACTTAACTGCAGAAAGTGGGTTAGTAAGGAAAGTACGCTAGAGGCCGTGACGGGATTCTGCATTTCCCTCTTCATATTATAGATCTACTCTGAAAAATTCCACAAGAATTTTAAGACCATATCCGAAAGTGTCTAGAAGCATGTGTGCCGGCATTTATTTATTCAATTTTCACTTAATCCATCATAGCAAATGGCGCCATGAATCAAGGCCATTTCTGATGGATTTGCAATGTTACCTGTCATCGGTCTTCGTTTCCGGTAATTGATTTTAGAGTAAATATCGTGCGTTTGCTGGCCATTGGCATCCGACGAAGCCTTGTTCCGTAACTGATAGTTCATTTATTCTGCGTTAAATCATTTGAAAGCATTGCCAAATGACGCTGAACGCATATAACGCTCAAGAAGTGTTTTTGCCACTTATTTAATTCAATGAAAGCAGATGAGCCTCGATGTTTGCATTAAATTGTAGAAAGATGGGATGCAATTCCTTGAAATGGTTCCCAGGAGAAATTGATAAATATCCGCTGTATAGTTAAGAATGTGTGAAAACGCTCTTTGGAACAAGTTACTGTACACGTATCCATTAATTATCTAGAGATGATATTGGATGTCTGGAATCCTCATTTCTTAAGACTCGCACCAATGCCGATGCATTAAACGAGCCTGGAACACGTGACATGGTCATTAATCATTGATTTGTTGCACAAATACTGGGTGCTTTATTAAACGCATTGTTTAGATGGCTTATTTCCTGCATTATAACCTACCATCCTTAATTGTGCCTTAAATCCTCCAAATCCATCCATGCAACCATATGATTATCGACAGTACTATCCTGCTTCTTAGTTAATAAATTTAGGTTTGAATTTAACACATGAATTTTTATTGAAAGCAACGCTATCAGGGAATTTTAACATTGAAGCCAAGGATCAAGATGTCGAAGCACCAAATTAAAATTCAGATGATACCGCGGTATACCTGCATTCTAAAAATCGGGAATTTAAACAAAAAATTCTTTCATTAAGCTTTTGTTTTTATAATGATCATTGTTAGACATTTGGTCTAGACCATATGATAATTTTCAGTAATTGAGTTTGCGTTAATTATATGTAAACATCACGGTTTTAAGCCCTTTGCGGTAACTTATTGCACTGTACTTATTCTACATGTATGGTCGTTTAAGTACAAAATATTCACGCTGGTCTGCACTGGAGCATGGATAAGTCTTAATTTGAAAAATCATCAACAAAATGTTCCCCCAGGCTTAATCTTGTAACGGTTGCCGTTAATTAGAAGATTATGTACTTATTGGAAATTATGTAGAGATTGAATTGCGAGCTTGCAGGAATTGAAGTCGCGATGTAATGGAGTGTCGTGTAAATCTTTCCTTAAATATTGTCTTACTTGTATTGATATTTCAATTGAAAATTTGGCAAATATTGAACAGTGTATTTACGCATTTGCCATGAGTAATTAAGTGTTCCTTCAAGGTCTTGGACGTCGGGTTAATCACCTTTAATTAGTAATTTGAAGATTTCCGAACTTCCTATACTGTACATGTATGTTCGGAAAGCTTCCTTTAAATTTTCTTATGCAATTCCCAGCTGGGAAAAGATTTCGTGGTTCAGCTTTTTGAATTGAAGCCGAGTTTGAAATGATTAGAATACTGATTCAGCCCATGATAGTAGTCTATTTTTCAAATTTTCGTTTGGAAGATTGATACATGTACAGTATGCATCTACTGACTTGCGCTTTTGTACTCGTAAAGAATTTCGATATTTCAGGCCATGCAGTACGGGGATTTTCCCTTTTAAATTATACCGTAGTTCATTCGCTCGGGAATTTAATATGCGAAAAATGGCTTCAACATCATCATTTAAGTCTTCATCCTCTGCATGCTTAGGATCGTATACGTAGAAAATATTTTTAATATAGTTTAGCAGTTGTCTTATTAAAGACATGCGCAAAGATCAAAGATGGCGTCCGTAGCAAGAAAGGTATTTTTTTCAGAATTTGAGTTTGCCATCGTGCAAGGTCTTTAATGTGGTATTTGAAATGTGTGTGTATATAACACGATTTGTTTGGTTAACCACGCAGCCAATTATTTCAAGAAAAAAATGCAATAATGATGAAAATCATCTGCATTGCGTTTCTCTATTACATGGACCTGCACGTTTTGTAGAAATTTTGACAATCTACCTTGATTCTAATCAACTGGTTTTTTTTCAAAAATTAACTACCGAATTTTTTTCTTAAATAATCTTTGGAAAGCTCATTACACAACTTCTAAAATTACGTTTACGTGTCCTATTTTAAAGAATCCGCTGCAACATCTTGGAAATTGAGCATTTTACGATTTTAGGGAAAACTAGTTCTGGGCAGAAGTTAGATTCAATTCTTTACCCTGTAGTCAGTACATAGCACCATTTGGCAGGGAGATTATTATGCAAATTAAGTCAGACTAAGCAGTATGGTCATGGTGAACCCCAGCATCTCAATTTAGTTATATTTTCGGTATTTGGGACTTTTAACGAGGAGTACGAGATAGACGGTCATGACCGATTTAATATAGGAACAATCTCGGCATTCTCCTGGAGGAATTGTGGGAAATCATGGAAAACCACAGTCGAGGATAGCCGACCCGGAAAAAGAACCTGCGTCTACCGAATATATGCAAGACAAGAATGCAAACCTCTTAGATACCTTGCTCGGTGTTACCTGTGACAGTCCAATAGTTACAAAACAATGTTCCATTTAACAATTAACTACAGTGTTTTACTTAGCTTTTGAATATTTAATAACAAATAAGGGATTTTATTGAAGAAAGTTATGTTGAACTTGACTTTACCTACAACTGCGATGTAGCGCGTTGTTTCTCTATTGAAACCAACAACTACCTTTCTATAGACCTTTTATTTTGTTAACATGCTTATTTTCCAAAAGGTTTCCGTAGATCCTTTAAACGATATACAACAGCACCCGATATATTTGATTAAATCGTATCTATACATTAATATAGTGTTCATATAGAATACATAACATTATTTTTTCTGTAAGTATGGATTATTTCCTTTTTCTTAAATGGTGAGAAGAAAAAGATTGCCTATCATAAAACCATTTCAAATTTGCATTTTTTTTGCACCAAGGATTTTCAATGCTTCATTAATTTCACTGATATGAAAAAGTTTCCAAATTCACATTTCGTAAAGCACCGCCAATAAATAATTAACTTGCATGTGACGTCACGCAGCTCGTGAGCGTGCCGAATGTGACTTGGTTTAGGGTGGGAAAGGAGTAAACCATCATCATCATCATCCACCAATTGTTTGCCTGATGGTTCGTGGCGCTAGTGGTCGGTAAGTAACTTTCTTACTTTGTTTTACTGTGCTCCCACCCTTACATTATGGGCGTGTTATGGTGTACATGAATCTGAGAATCGTGGCGCTAATAAGGAGAATCATTCTAAAAACTAAGAAAATGCCATATCAGAAACTATCAGCAAAACGCTGCTGCAAATCAAAAATTGTGTGAATTTTCTCGTTTATTTTTAAATAAATAATTAAATAAAAATAATTCAAAATGATATATGGAAGGAATGCGCCTGCACGTCAGGCAATCATTTTTGCCACAGTATAATTTCAAAGTACATCAACTTGTCTGATGTAGGCGGAGGCAGCACGCATCGTCTGCTTGTGAAAGCTAGCTATAAAAAACAATGGCGCAGTTCAGCTGTTTCATAATCTGTTACCCATAATATAAATTTAACGTAGATGTATACTACAGTAAAGTTATAATGTTAAATTTATAATTGTGCTTCACAGTATCTATAATGTAAGGTTCAAAAGCAGGCTTTTCTACTGCTTTTCCCTTTGAAAGACGTTATTGTGTTTGTACTTTCAATACAGGAAAGGCAACTGATTTTAAATATGAGATCTTCTGAATGGGTGTTCTTAAATATCACCAAATTTTCAGTTTTCTTTTATCCCCCCATTATTAAAGCGTTAATGGCATTGTGACAAGAGCTCCTTAAAATAAACCTAGTGCTTATGGTTACGTGCTCAGATTCTAATACAGAAGAGAGACGATGAATTATTTTTTCCAATGAAAAAGGCCATATGGCTTTGTCAGAAAATAATTTTGCAAATTGTTCAAATCTCCATAATTTATAAAGACCGTTTTATGGAAATTTTAGGAGCAAATTTATTGCTTTATTAAAAGCGTTCAGACGTAAAGCAATACTTCACGTTCACGTTTCATTATTTCTTTAGGCTTGGTAATACCAACATTATCAACAATTTATAGCTGCTTATAGTATACTGCATACATAGTGGAAATGTCAAATTTTCGAGAAATAAATTTCAGAAAACTGTAAGGGAGAATCTTTTTGTAGACTTTTACGAAGATAGAGATATTTTAAACTTGGGTCTAGATGTGCATTAATTGAAACCAATGTGCGGTCGAAGTTCGTTAAGACGAATCTCAAGGGTTTTCAATCACATTTTCATACATCAAACAAAACATGACTTCCACAATAAGTATACTAAAGTTTCATTGAAATTTGGATGCTCTTACCCTACATACAGTAAAAGTGTACAGTAGGCCTACATGTACAGTATATGAATGGGACGGTTCTGTAACTTCTGTTACATGTATAACGTAACTTTTCTCATAGTGTCTGTTTTTATATACATGTGCATGTATAAAAGTATAATGTAGAAGTCTAAAGTTCGTTTTAGCGTAACATTGTACGAATATGCTTGGGAACTCTAAATGTGTAATATCGAATATATACTGTATATTTGAGAACGAAGACTGGAAATTAGTTGGTATACATGTATTATAAATTTGCTTTTAGCGAGTTCTTTTTAATGAGATTCCACTGTAAAATTTATTAAAACACGAGATTAAATATAATCGAAATATAATTACCTTTATTACTACTTTTATATTTTTGTTCGGCCACTACATTCCTTCTTATGAATAGTAAAGTTTATAAATATTATGAGTGTTTATGAATACTCGTTGAAAAGGGAAAAATCCATATATTACATTTCTCTTTGTTTCGTAAATGAAACACATAATTAGATCACATGTAAGGTAATTTATATCCCGAAATATTTTTTACGAAACTGCAGGAAATTTATAAACCAAAGTGATTAAGTTAAATTTGTAATCCTATGCTATTGGGCACAAATGTCGTTTGTTTTATCGGGAAATAAAAAAAACAAAACCTTCAATATGTAGTTCTTTTTTTTTCACCGAAAAAGCTCCTTATCTTCCTTCTTGGATAAACAGATCATTTCCAGTCCTATGCACGTTCCTTTTATATTACTGGAATCGGTACTAGAAATGCAAATTCCCAGAAACGCTATTAATCTTAATTTATGGAGAACTGACTTTCACGAAACTCATTGGCGTAGTCAATCAGTTATCTAAGGTAACCTTGCTCAATATTTATTCAGATCATCATAAAAACGTTTTTGTTTTGTTTTTTGTTTTTTTTAGTAGCATATCTTGACGAATTTTATAATACTGTAATTTAATTAGCTCAAGATGGAACAGACCCATATTTAGCGTGGTTATTGTTGACCAAGCTAATTACAATGTTTTTCCCAAGGAAAAACAATCAATTTTTGTATTTATTTGTTAAATAGTATTTATGGTAATAAGCATTGTGCTATTTATTTTATTTATTGATATTATATTATATATTTTTGAAATAGTATTTTTGGTAATTAACATTGTGCAATTTACCTTCAATTAAAAACAATATGAACGTTGAACATATAAACCTAACCAAGCAAGACTAGGTTGTCAGGTTATAGGTTAGGCCAGCGGGGGGGGGGGGGGAGGGGGTGCCGCAGGCTCCCTTCAGGGGATCCGAGGGAGGCATCGAGTAGTCATTTAAGTACTCCAGAAAAAATATCCTTGAGAAAAATTGTCTGAGAAGTAATTGACCTCAGTAAAAAATGCCCAGGAGTAGTTTTTAAAGTCCGGCATGGGCAGTAACCGCCAACTGCAATGAATCATGAATGAAATGTTTTGTTCAAAAATGTTGATGGGAATCTCTGGTTATTCAGGGTTATACCTGCTATGTGTCACGCCGCATTTTCAAGCGGATACTTTAATTGCATTGTTAAACGTTAATTGTATTATTTACTCCGTTAAATAGCAACAGATCCCAATAAGCTGATTATACACTGTCTAAATTCAGATTGATGTTGAGCATTTCGACTAATTACATTTGAAAATATGAAATTATCATACTTTCAGATTTAATTAAATTCGAATTATGGTTTGTTGGCTCGAAGCAGAAACCGCCCTGATGGATGACTCGAGATTTATGATGCATGCCTGAACCGAAATAATAGCATCGTTATTTTTACATCAACTGAACAAACTATTGATTAAATCATATACATGTATAAACCTTGCATCCTCTGAACCCAGGAACTTTCGTTTAACGGAAATGCATTGTCCTTTCCTTCCCACACAGTTTAGCTAAGCGATTTCTTTTGAGCAAATCATTGCTGACACAAAGATTATTTGACATCACTGACAAATGCCAATTTTAATGAGACTTTGGATTTAACTATGACAAGTAAATAATACATATTTTTGTCAGATTGTCGAGTCTGTCTTCCGTTTTAATGCGGACAATTTGATTTATATCTTCTGGTTTCATTACTGCAAAACTCTTCAATTATAATTATTTTGAACAGCGCTTGCTACTTTTGAAAATTCGTTTAATTAGGAAATCCTTTCTGATTCTGTTCTAATTAAAAACGAATGCTATGTTAAGCATTATTATACAGTGGTATCTAGAGTGTACAGTGTTTAGGAGTGACGCTCAAGATGCCAGGCAAAATGTGCTGTAATTTGTAAGCCTAACTGATTCATGTTTGAAGACATCTAGTCCATATTTTTCTTTATTGTTGTAGCACGCATATACATTCAACCATTGAAGTTCATCTAGCATATAGCCTATTTTTCTGGAGAAACTGAAATACAAATAACGCTTGTAGAGATTTTGACATTTATGGTTGGGTTTCATGGTTACATGTACTAAACTTTATGGAAGCAAAAACACATTATCTTACAACGTATAAAGTATGTCAAACCTTCCGTAGTAATTGTAATGGTTTCCGGTATCTCATAATGGTACCACCATTGTTCAGAGGAACTCTACTCACATACACATATACCCATATGCATACTTTTCTTCTTTATATATACATGTATATACTGTTTTTTATGTTTAACTTTCCCGCATAATTTTTGATATTACATACAATGAAAGAACATTTATTATTTAATGGTCACAGGAATTGATGAAATATAACCTGTCTGTTCGATAGAACTGTCAATTGTCCGTTTCGAAATTGACATCCTAATTTAAAAAATTCGAGTGGATAATGGATTGTAGAGAATGTGTTAGACGTATTTACGAAGCTGTATACTTAGAAACCATTTATTAACCTTAATATGAGGCGACATGTCTTCATTAATTAAAGCATTTTTATAAGTTAGCGTTTTAATTTAATTGTGCTGGAAATTGTTATCCATACATAACAGAATATTTATGCTTGCTTATACAAGTACACAATTATATTCGTTGTGATTGTTTCTCATCACGGAAGAATTTAATTAATTTTGCAGAAACTGTATAGCATTGTACTAAGAATGCCTTCTGCATGCTTCATTTAAAAACGTGAATTTACCGAGGACGAAATAGCACTGTATTGTCGCGATTTGAACAACTTTTGTCTTGGTCTGTGGAGCATACCAAAGAGATTTTATTCGATAGTCGTGTTACCAATAACCGGGTTATACGCATGAACTATTCAGTTTTAAGCTTAGTTGAGCTTGCATTTAGGCTTTGATACACATTTTCCGAAGCGAAATGTCTTCTAAACAAACGAACATCCTTTCTTTTAAGAATGCGTGAGAAGGTAATTTTCTGTAAACTTTCAAGTGCATTGAAGAAGGAAATGCACGCTTTTATAAAAATAACATATTTTATATAAATGTACACATGTTTAATATATTACTCATCTGATACAAATTATAGTTAAATTAATGGCTCTGGTTACTGTTTTAAACAGCAGGCAATTCTTCTGGATTTCTTTCACGGTTCTTCATTTGTATCTTTCAGTTTATTTTCAAATTTCGGTAGAAATTTTCAAAGATTCATCGTTATTAAGTACATGTTCGACTGCATTTTATTGATTTTTTATGATTTTTAATGATTATTTTATTTGAAGTTTTCTTGGGCAATTACAATGGTAATTTTATTTGAATACATTTCGTCAATACGAAGACTTAATTCACAATATCTCTGCAGTAACAAATTATATCAGATATTTCTTCAATTAACGTACAACAGTTCGTTTAATGTTGGTCATGTTTACCATGCTTGATAAACTTTAATAGATTATTGTTTGTAATTGGTTTAATTGTTTATTAAGTTGGTTTTTAATTGAAATCTTTTATGTTATTCAAGTAAAACAGTCTCGATGCGAATGACGATGATCACTTTAAAATTCATTTGAATTTGTTTCTTTCCAGTAAATTGATTTCTAAATGCTAATAATTTTTTTCTTTAAAAATTAACAGAATGACTCGATTTATTTTATAAAGAAATTTATTGTAATGTTCAAAAGTTTTTTAACTTTCATAAAACCCGTTGGGTCGTTAATTCAAAAGATAAAATGTCGGATTCGCTATCAGTGGCAAAATATTTTTTTATTTCAGCTTGAGCTGCAATTTCTATTCGTTGAATGTTGAGGTGATACTTGGAACTAATACTTGCCATATAAATTTCATCTTAATGGCAGTAATAAATACACGCCACGCGTAAGTGCGTGAAGATTGTGCCCTTCTGATAAAAAATGGTCTCTTTATTAATCCCAAAAGCATTAATTATTGTAAGGTACATTATCAGCTCCGATTGAGTTAGAATAAATAAGAACGACATAGATCTATTGGGCACGCAGAAAAGTGCACTACCCTAAATTTAATATAGAATTACGGCACTAATTTATATGATAGCATACGACTAGAGATTTGGGTGAAATTAAGAACAATTTAAAATAATTTAATGTAGTGCAACTGCCTAGGAGGATAAGAAAATAATGCATTGTCTGGTGTCATTCTATAATTTACTCCAGCTGTGCGTATCAATATATGCGGAAATAAAAAAGAATGGAAAAGTAAAAATACGAATTACTGTAAATAATGTTTTTCCCAGTTTTTGTAGAAATTTGAAAACAACGAAGAAGCAGTTTTTCTAAAATTATATCCACACTGCAGGAAACAAACTTTTTGTTGCTAATTGTTTCAGTTGTTTCTGAAAACAAACGTATGTAAATATACATGTAGTGGAACATTCTCTCCAAACTCAAGCAACTTTTTTTAGAAATACTTTATTAAAATCGTCTTTGTTCCTACTTAACTGGAACATTCTGTCCACACCGAAAAAGCAACGTAGGCCTATAGGAAATGCTGTTCTGCAGTTTGATCGTTTATAAACAGCAAACAAGCAACTAAATGTAACAACTGAATTTTCACTCATGTGGTTCAACTTCTTTTCAGCTTAATTTCTGATTTTTATTGAAACAGAAATCTAGGAAGACGTTTGCCTCTGTTGCCATAAACAAGAAGGAACTTTCAGCAGCATTCCAGGCAACAGAAAGTTCATATTTCCTCCAATTTGGATGTACCTTTAAATTCACCCTTTTATTTGATGCCATAAAACCTCTAAATACAACCAACTTTTTAGGGTTCTAGTCTGATTTTTTGTAAATATGTCGATATACTGTATAGACTGTACATGTATATACGAGCGTACCAATAGATTACCTGCCCATAGTCATGAGCATGTTTGTAATGTTTACTTTTAAAAAAAAATATGCTGAACATTATATGCAAAGTTTCCTTTTGCAATAGCATTTCATTTTCTCTTGAGTAACTTTTTGTCATATTAGGAAAAAGTATGTCCCACAGTTTCAATTTTACCGCTGGGGGAACTTCTACTAGACTTAATAACGCATAATGTACAGTATTGTAGTATATGTAGCCTACATGTGCATCGTTGTATTTATATCGATAGCAAGCAGCCGGTGAACTGCCGGTCAGTCCTGTATAAGAAAAAACTTCAAGCATTTTCAGACAGTCTACATATTATTGAAATCTGGCCATGCTATTTACTTCTCTCACCAAAATGTCTTCCAGTCTAATTCCTCCTTATAACCTTGCAAGTTGGATCATCATATAGCCCAGCCTTCTTACATTATGATATATTCGAAGCAAAAGTTCTGAGCAAGATGAAACGCAGCTACTATTCCCATCCATTATTCATACACCGGATTATGCGCCCAGTTTGTCACAAAAAATTGCAAATTTAATATTATAGAGGCATTGTACTGTGCATGCGTAGCCTGTGTCATGCTCATATACGTAAAGCTACGGGCCAAGTTGGAGACAAACTCTCTCAGAAAGTATTGAAATTTGATAATATGAAAATTGGATTAGGATGAAATGAAATTTTGCTTTTTGGTCCTCCTCATGGTAAAATGTTGTTCAAGGAAGCATGGTTTATCGACAACTTTTTGACTGTAGGCCATCATCAGTCAAATTTTAGGAAACATTTTGAAGAGCTGTTGTACAGAATCGTGCATGGGTTACTCGCTCTACAAATGCTCAACCAGTAATATAATATGCCAACTAAATCAATTTTATAAAATTTAAATTTGGGATAAATTCAAATTTTTAGTTATTATGACATTACTGGTTGGGCATTTGTAGCGACAATCTCATACACCCTTCAGCGCAACATCTAAATAAAATGCTTGTTCAAATTTATGATGATGGCGGCCTACAATAAAAAAAAGATAAAAAGTTAACGATTTGATCGTATTATTTCTGTACGAGTTGAAAACATCAATGCTACCGAAAATCTAATTAAAAAGTATCCCAATCTTGTGTCATACTTTTACACATATAGGTGTAGTTTGAAATCTTCGAACTGTTAGAAATGCTTTGGTGTCCTGGCCCTTTCCAACGATAAATTTTCTTTTTATTGTCCACATAAAAAAACTGAAATGGGCAGAATCCTCCTGAAAATAAATGGATTTTTAAGTTTCTTGAGAATACTCGTTGCAAATTTTATGTTCAAGATTTAAAAATTAATGATGAAGAAAAGAGATTACTGGTAATGCGGAAGCAGCTATTCTCTCGCAGAACGACTTGATCTCGAATAATCGGTGTGAAAACAAAATTTGACACCACACGAGATTATCCAAAATGGTTACCTAATGAGGCCTGCAAAGCCCTTTCTGTATGTCTTGCCATAATGCAATTTCACGTACATGCGACAGGACTTCGGAGGGAACATCTGCTACTAAAAATCCATCGAGTTTTTATAAGCTGCGCATCTGTATATTCATTGTGTCATATAAAAAACAGCTGCGTGCTTTTAATAGCAACCTTAAAATTGCATTAAATATTTAAGCCGCTAAATTGCGCAGCTGATGAATACCTTTATATTTTGGAGCGTGAGATAAGGTTAAACCGTGTGGTATATGTCATGCTTTAATAAACCTATAAAATGTGCATTAAAATTGTCGGCAAGTAATCGCTTTTCATGACATAATTGGGCGTGACGTCATATATTGTGTGACACATTTACTGCAAGGTGTCCAAATACAGATGCAGTCTCCCTTTTATCTTACAGTTTCCATATGATTGGCTACTCATGGCACACCCCCAGGAGCGTGAACTCCGTGGGGAATTCCAAGGCCATAAATGTTTTGTAATTTTCCCCGGGTCATAAAACTGTCAAACAAGTTTCCCGTCCCCCATCCGGGATGTATCCAGATCATCTAGCGCCATCTTTCGGAGACAAAGGACAGCTAAATCTAACTTCTGATCGCAAAAAAGGGGTTAGAAAATCAAACAACAATTTTTACCCGGGAAAGGCCGGGTTTATCCGCTAGTATACAGTATATTAACGGATAATATTATCCAAAAAATCAAATTATACATTCCCAAAAATAATTATTATGCATGTTATTGCAGTAAGTGTGCAGTCACACATTTTAGTTTTTTAAGCATTTATGTATCAAAAATATCTTCAGAAATATTTTAGAAACTCGTGTAAGAAATTCTTCATAAGAGCTATGTATACATTAATACTGTTTATTGCAAAATCTTTACATGCACGGATTAACTCGACGCAATGATGTGGTTGTTATGTGTTTTCTGGAACTACATGTATTTTACTGTGGGTTGAGTGCATTATTAATTAAATTTAAAAATACTGGAGTGATTATGCTGAACCATTGTACTCTTTTGCATGCGTACAAGAGGAGGAAAATAATCTTTCAAGAAAAGGTCACATATTTCAAGGCATGGAGCATTATTGATCCATGTGGGAATTTTGCTTCCCACCTTCCAAATGTCTCAACATAAATAGGGAAAAGTTTTAATAATACAATCCTCAACCAAACTGAAAATATACACTTTTTATTGGGTTTTTTTTCATTGTTCTTTATGCGCTTGTCTAAAATATTAAACATTGTAGAGTTTTATAAAGTTAAGAAACTAAGTGAGCATAAGTGAAAAGTTTATTTTTACCGCTTAGTTTATTTATGGCCATTAAACAGCATGATAGCTACATTTACTTTCACCTTGCTCAAAACTACAACACAAATTGAAAGTCATTAATGACAACTTATATTCTACATTAATCAACGTTATTCTATCCATAGGGGTTTACACTGCCTTAGTAAACGAAAAAAAAATGTATGCTATATTTGTCCATTATTGTACACTAGCGGTGAAAATTGTGGTTTGATTTGCTAACCCCTTTTATGCGATCAGGAGTTAGATGGCGCCGTACGACCTGGACGCATCCAGGAGGGGGGACGGGAAACCTGTTTGACAGTTTTATGGGTTGGGGCAAATTAGAGAACATTTATGGCCTTGTTTTTCCCGACGGAGTTCGCGCTCCTGAGGGGGGGGGGTGTCACGTACGGCCAATCGTACGGACTTGCAAAGCTCAAGACCACAAGTTCTGCGACAAACGCAACAGGATTGGCTAGCGTCAAAACAAAATGGCGTCGTTTTCTATTTTATATATATAGATTGTAGATGAATGTTTATCGGTGTTTACAGCTAATTTTTCTTATACTGAAAATTAAAGGACTTTATGCAAAGTTAATTTTTCAACGAATTATATGCATCATCTAAAAGAACCAGCTGCTGCGTAATTGTCGTAAATATATAGTGTGGATCACGTAATACCAGCATACTGACAAGATCCACGCAAGGTCCAATGAAGAAATTTGTTTATTCTTGGTCAGCCTTTCGATGGTTCAATCATTCAGCTTTCATGCACGTCTTCACAAACAGCTTGTGGCAGCACTTAGCAACAGCTTTCTCGC
This sequence comes from Megaphyllum sjaelandicum, assembly GCA_034698745.1. Classification (NCBI taxonomy): domain Eukaryota; kingdom Metazoa; phylum Arthropoda; class Diplopoda; order Julida; family Julidae; genus Megaphyllum; species Megaphyllum sjaelandicum. The sequence continues at coordinate 17,319 of JAQGBX010000028.1, forward strand.
CCAACCGCAACTTTTTCGGAAAACCCATTACCCCGTATGTTTATATGTGAGCTGTATCAGTAATTAGCATCTTTCTCTTGCTGTGATAACCTAAACTTGGCGCACATTACACAGATGCACATACTGTACATGTGTTGGCCTTTCCAGCACAGTTTCCTCTGCTGAAATTGCCTATATTTGCTTCATCTTCTTTTAATAAGTTGACACGAATTCTCGACCCAAACGAGTGGTAATAACAGAATCCGCTGTTGCAGAAAGTTATGTCTTTATTTCAAGCTATAATTCTTAGGCTGATTAAGAGGTTAATAAAAACGTTTAGCAGGTTTTCGAGAATTTAAGGGTTACATTTCAGTTCACTATTTTTAAGATACTGCCATATTTATCAAATTGTTTTTTACAATTCTGATATAATATAATGTGTATTATTTTTAGTTTCCTTGTTAATGCGTCATTAGTCATCTAAGCTGTTGTCAGCACAGCATTTATGTTCAATTGGGAAATTTCTGTCCGAAAATAGTCGCCAAAACTCGCAGAGAATTAAGCCATGCTGGTCTTCCTAAACGCACCTTAAAAATTACTGACATTACATTATCACAAATAATGCTAATTTGATTTTATAAAACAATTTCATGCCTGTAACACTATAGTCGAGTTTATTCATTTCTCGTTTAAAATGTCAAAAACTTCATAATTGATGCATAAAGTTTAACGTAATTTCTCAATGTGACAATCCTCAGCGCCACCATCGCGGCAACCTTCGTGAACTAATTAAATTACATCTCAAATTAAATTTATAACTCGAGGTATTTTAGTTATTTTAAAGACAACTATCAATCGTGAATGTTGTTTTATCAAGATATTGCATTGTTCCGATACGTTTACTGGAAGACTGAGGCATTACCGCATAGGTTTTTTTGGAAACAGCAGCTTAATATAAATTGAAATGTGAAAAGGGTTTTGAAGAGCAATTTTACAGGTGGATCGCGTTTTCAATCGTGTGTACAAGACATTGTTGTCTGGCATTCCAAACTGTAGACTTCTGTAAATACACATATAAACCTCGAAAGTTTATCCTGATATAAACGGATCAATTTTAGGTTGCTTGACGTTATTTCGCACTCTGCACGCCCAAAGCAGCTCAACAAACCTCGTTGATTTAATGCAGTGCAATAAGTGGGGGGAAAAAACCTGGTATTCTCATCGATTGTCGTCGAGTATACTACTGTTCAGGAACTTTGTATATCAACATGCTTACTCAAAAGAGGAATTCGATTCGAAAGTTTTAGCTTTCATACCATATAGCTGCTTGCTTGGTTTCACTCAACGTTGTGCGTGACCCGCACATTTAGATTCTGAAATTGTAAGAAATCCTCTACATTTGCAAGCTGTAGTGGACAGTACTGTCAGACCAATGATCGATACTGGAGTCGAAATCGATCGTATGTATACAATATGTTCACGGATAATCCCGATTCAAAAAAATGTCTCCTACCCAAAGAAGAAGCATTCAAATCGTCGTACGATAATGTTTAGGTGTCGTCATAGCAACAATTTGAGGCAAGAACACGAGTCTTTCTTGTCATAAGTTGTCACAAGAGCAATAATTTCATTTTAATTTACAGTAGAATCCACTTATAACGATGCCGGATAGAACGATAGGTCGGATATTACCATTTAAAAAGCAAAGGAAGTTTGGTTTCCCATAGGAGTATACATGTGAAATTTTCCGGGTATTGCGATGCTTGTTATAACGATAATTTGCATTTAGCGATGGGGGTTTTGGTATGTTCAGTGCTAAATGGGATCGGCTATAACGATGAAGGGGGATGTGAAGTTTCCTACGCTCTGGAGTTTCTGATCACGTGTTCTTTACCGACTTTACGGTAATTATACGGACCATTTTTCACCAAATTAAACTTTGTTAACATTTTTATGTACATCTACATTTCAACGTTAATAATGTACATTACATTATTAAAATGTCATGCATATACATGTACTGTATGTATTTATAGAATGTAGCATACATATATATTGGGTCACATTTTTTTAAAATTCGGCTTTAACGATTTCCGGATATAACGATCAAAATCTGTCGGTCCCTTGAAGATCGCTATAAAAGGATTCTACTGTATCTCATTTGGTGATATTTATGCACTGTTCTAAAACTTGTTGTGTATGCGTGAAATTAATTTTCAATTAACCAACTTTAATCTTGGACCCTGAAACCTCGAAATCCAACCAACTCAATTATAATTGGAGATGCACTATATGCGCCAATTATAATACATCTCTGCATGAAAATGCGCTTCATAATCACTTTTCAAATTATGTATCTCAAAATACGTGGATTAAATAATTTTAAACTTTTGATATAAACTAATTTAAAAAAAAAATATGGGAAAAACACAGTTTTGCTTGACAATGTTGGTTGCAGTGTGAAATTTATGCCTATACTTAATCAAACAGCTTGAGCTGGCACCAAGATAGCAATTTTCATATGTTTCCTATTGATTTATTATCTGCATGTAGGCCTATATGCTTCACTGTTAAAATTTGATAATAAATCTGATAGCAAACACAATTGGCTCAGCTAGGTCTAGTGCTAGATGCGATTTAATTTGTTGGTACAGTCGAATCTCAAGGGACGGCAAATTGTTCGTTTAAATCGTAGTTAAAATTATCAGAAGTCAGACGGAGACTTGCAATTGGTTCGTACTATCAGACATTTGTATTAAGAGTTCGTCTTAATTAGGTTCCACTATAACAGTATATTGCAGTGTTACTCGGCCAGATTCATGCGACGTTAGTTTCTCACCCCAAATGAATATTTGTTGATACATGTAGCCTATCTTAAGTTCTTTCCACGCTAAAATGTTGACTTTTTGCGGTGTTTATAGTGTTTATATTTATTTAATCTTATTATTATATCCATTTGCTTCTTGAACTTAACGCTATTCTGTGGTTGCTTGAAGTCAATAATGCTTTTGTACTGCTGTGTTTGTACGGTCATAGTTTTTCGGGAAATTGCTCCTATCACATTTTATGGCTACATGTGCAATTTCAGATTCTGTTGTTATTCGTCCGCAATGTCGTTTATGAATTTTTAACGACCTTCCTACGTAATTTAATTCCAGAAAATGAGTATTAAAGTAATCTCTGCATTAGGAGGAAGAATAAGCAACAGGCTTGTAGAGCATAAACTATATGTACAGTGTATATACACACAGTACGTTCTAGTCAAAATACCAAATCTTGATAAGGTCATCGAGCATTAATGTTTCTTTGTTCCTTTTCTCGAAAATAAGTTTTGAAGTCCTATAAAACAACCGAAAAAAGAAATTTTAAAAGCAATGTTATGTCTTTATTATAACTCGAACATCGTTTATCGTGACTTCTTGATGATGTTTTCCCCAATTAAAATAATGAAAGACAAACGAAATTACTGAAAGTTGTAAAAATCATTACTTATTTTCTTGATCACCTGGGACTATCTTTTATTAAGAAAACGTTTATGTGTTAAGTAAAATCATTACTGATATTCATAATTTTATCGAAGAAATTAAAAAAATATACTAAAGTTGGAAAGTGCGGCTCTTTCTTTGGTAATCAAATAATTACCAGATGAGCCTTTCATTTATTGCCTTTAATTTTGCAGGGTTGTAAACTTCATCCATGATAATTTGATGATAACCAGAAAACCATTTCCATTATATAAATTAAAACTGGTTTACGATAGAGGGTGGTAAAATTGTTAATTAACTTAATATACGTCTGGGATTCATTATCTTTCATTTTTATGAAAAAGTATAATTAGGTTAGTCTGAGAAATATGTATTGCAATTTTATTCATAGAAGCACTCGGTTGTGATTACATGATATCCTTTGTATAATACGAGTGTGTTACTGTACGATGTTCTGTATAAGAATAGTATCCAAGTAAATTTCAAGGCGAATGCAAAAAAAAACTAATGTGCTCAACGTATTTGAGTATGCCGTTTGCCTTAGGCCATATATTTTTTTTTAAAAAAAAGCTTTTTCGAGAAAACTAAAGTTTCCACTCATTTCTTTCTCAACAGTGTTTTGATGCATTTGATACCTTTTCATCTTTCCAAACTGCGTAAAACCTTTCATGTTGCTAGGTTAGTTCCATCAGGCTTGACGTTAACCATTCTCATATATGCACCAAATAATAACAACGTTCTGTGATAGTTTTTGGAGTCGGAAAGTGGTGGATCGTGATTCGTGAGCTGAAATCCATCAAAGACTATACGACTCAATGCGGGAAGACTGTTTCGCCGCAATGGAGTGTCTATGAAGGGTTTTAAAAATTCAAAAGAGGTCGCACAAATGTCGTTACGCACAAGGATGTTACATCAGTGGTGGCTGCAGAGGATGCATAACACTTGTGCGACCACTTTTGAAGTTTTCAACCCATTTTTAGACCCTCCATTACGGCAAAACATTGTTCCCGTATTGTGCAGATGGTCATTGATTTATTTCAGCCTATTTGGTGAAAATGGAAAGGAAGCAGTCATGGTTAACGTCAATTAGCCAGTGACAATGGAACTGATCCAGCAACCCCTTCCATTTCTTCCAGTGTTTGGATGATGTAAGAAATTCCGGATAGCGAGACATAATTAACTTAATTAGTAGTTTAATCAAGTCTTAATTGTTACTTGGAATGACATAACAACATTAGACCTCGCAGCAGTAACAAAAAAAACCACTGTCTAGTGCACTCGAAACATTTGGGCTTCCTAAAGAAACACATTTTGCGGATCATTGACTTACTTGTACCATCGTACTTGATCGTAGTATTGTTAGCACTTATTTATGAAAAAAATCTTTCCCAAGAATGCCTCGAAATCAGTAAACATGCTTGTATATACCTGAAATAAAACGTTAATGATTTTATGTTGATAATTTGTACATATATGCTATACAAAAGGAGTAATAATTGTAAATGATCATCATGTATAGTAAACATTCGAATACATGGCAAATTTTCAAAATATTTGTGATGCAATTAGTCTTAGAAATATTTTTTATTACAAAATTGAATCCCGGTACATGTCCCGGAGAAATTTGAGTCATTTTTTGTAACAGAAAATTTGACGTGCTGTTGATACAAAGAACGTTTGAAAAATATGTGCATTGTTAAATATTTACATCATTAAATTTAAATGGCAGTAATTTTTTACTGTTCGAATTTTTTTCTTCTTTCATTATATTACTGTATTTTAACATTTACTCCTGTTTTGGAATTGTTAGTAAATGAAATATCTTCGTTTTCAAATGAAGAAACTTTCCTGAAGCCATTTTTTCTAAACATCAGAAATATCTTTCTGTATTTTCGCCTCCAATAAATAAATAATCTGATGGACAATTGCTCTGAAAATAACAGCCAGGAACGAAAAGAAATCAGATATCGAGCTATCTATATTTATTGAATTACAGTTATGAATTGGAATCAATATTGCGACAATAATAGCAAAAAAAGTTCCTTTATCTTACGAGCAGATCGTCAGGAAGTTTTCTGATTAAATCCTGTGCACATTTTCTGCTTTAAGGCTCATCAATGAACTCGCATGCGTCCCAAAAGTGTATTGCAAGTGCGGTAGTCGTTCTCTCAAATTTCAATGAAGAGCTTTCTAGATTTTATGATGTGAAAAATCAATCAAGCCATTAAACCTCCTCGCGTTTGAAATTGCATTAGCATATCATCCAAACCTTGTTTATCGCACCAAATGCCGTCAAATCGCTCCTTTTCATTTAATTATTTTCATCCCAGCTGAGATTTAATTGAAATATACTTTAAATTCAACGTATTAAAAACTTTTAAGACCGGTTTAATTACATTAGCGACGTATTGCATGCCTGAATTTTAGACTTTGGGGCTAGTCTGGATGATCTAAAAGTCTGGATTCAAGGTCCGTTCTGGCATTAATTAACGAGTGGTGATTAATCAGCAGGTTCAATCACTTCTTCAAGCTTTTGTAGAGCCAGAAAACTTACTCGCCCATATAATTGAACGTTCTCTAATGAAAAAACAACATTACTTTTAGGTCAACTGTGTAAATACTTTACCTTGTCAGGACAAACAGCGTGCTTTGTTTGTACAGATGGTGGAACCACTTAAATCGATGGACATGTCCATCTGCTGCTTCAACAGTGTGTGTGTTCAATGTCCGATTTTTTTTTAAATTGCTGAAGTCTTGACCATAGTCTGGAAAACCTGAAACGTTAGTTCTTTTCAGAGATATAGTATATCATTTTGATGCACTTTCGCTATAAATTCTTCAAATCCTAACCACCACCCATAGTATTTCATTTCTAAGTATTTCATCCTTTGATCATTCTGAAAAGCCAAAACTTTTGTTGGAAATTTTGTATGAATGGATATCTGTAATGCCTAGAGAAATTTTAGTCATTTGTTATAGCAGTAAATTTGGCGTGCTGCTGAGATAAAAAACGATTGAAAAATGTGCATTAAATACTTACATCATTATAAATGGTAGTAATTTTTGACTGTTCCAGCTTTTTTTTTCATTTTATGAAACTTCTTGAATTAATTTAATGTATTTCTGAAATACATGAATAAACGGATTTTTATTTTGAGGTGCGCTGATCGAGTAATTTCACTTAAAATCAAAATAAGTTATATGTTGCCTATTATAAACTCTTAAATACATACCGTATTTGATACAATGTTTTTTCTGGCATCTACAATTATCGTAAAATGTCATTTTATTTAACAAATTCGAAGATGTTTTTAAAATATCATCTAAAAGTATCAATGACTTTTAAAAATGTACATAACCATGCATGCTTATTTAGAAGCATCAAATCGCAACTAGTTTTATTTAGAGCTATAAATACGTTATTAACAGATATTTGAACAAAACTACTAACTTTGAACAGATATTCTCAGTATTTTCGAACATATATTGAAGCTCCTATCGAACAATAAAATTTTAATTTTAATATGATGATAAATTGGACACTTCTCTAGTATCTTATTCTTCGTCCAACCTAATCGTATTGTTGCCATATTAGGAATCGAGTAGCATTAAAATGGATTTTATGTCCTAAAGAAATTGCTTTCACTTTTATTGCTTCAAAACGAACGTGATGTACTCGTATGATGATTTCCAGAACTATGAAACCCTGCTGGGATTTCAAACATGTCATTCTTACTCATACCGCACCAATACATTTCGAACAAATAAAATTTAGAAATATATTTTTTTATTTAAGGCAAAGTAGTGGATTTCCTTATCAATTTTGTTAATGCATGTTTATATACAATATATTCTAAGCATTTTGATGGGCATTTGGACGCTTATAAAGATGCATTTCAGCAATATCAAGTTTTTCTAAAGCACCGTACAAACTACGACAAACGACAAACCGCTTGCTCAAAATCTGTTTGTCCAGATTTGGTTCAACAAACGGAGTGTACACACTATGGCAAACCATTTTCAACTAACGCTTCTGCTAAGCAGACGATTTTCAATCAATCATCTGCTTAATCCTATATTTGTTGGACATTATTCCACGTGCGGACTTTTTCTGTTGAGGATAATTGCATGCTAACAGCACCACGTGCAGCAAACTGAGGAAACCATTTTTTTCCTATAATGTTACCGATACTCGACGGGAAGGACAAACTGTTTGTTCCAGAGCTATTTTTGGTTTGCTTGTTTGTTCGGAATTGTTTTTGTTGCATTTTTTTTGTACGGGGCTTTATGCTCTAAAAAAATTATCTTGCGGTTTGTTTTATTGGCAAAGTTGAAACGTGTCAAATAGCCGAAATCCACCTGGGATTTTACCCGCCATGTTTCATCGATTGATCCTATCTGAAATCCCATCAAGGCATATGCAGGAAAAAGTTTAATTATCTCTGCAACGTACTTTCAAGTTACTTTAACGTACTAGAAGTTTCTAGATTCATTTGGACGGCTTGGGCATAAGTCAGGATTCAAGTCTACAAGAGATATTCTATAGCTTATTTAACGAATGAACGTAATTTTCTGGAGCACATGTTTGCAGCTGAAAAATACAAAAAATAATGAATTAGGATCAAGATGACTTGAACAATTGATGGTGAAATGTAATAACCTTTAAGCCCACATAACGCGAGCACAATGACGATAAAAATGTCGTATATATTGCTGCTGAAGAAGAAACACAAGTGCATGTGCTATGAAAAGATAGTACATTGTAGTTCTTACCCGTAATGTGTAAAAACAAGCCTCAAGACATATTGTTATAAAATATAAATGTTGGTAAATGTAAGTTTCTATACACGTTGATGGAAAGAAAAACAATGCAGTATATATACTGTATACATGTATAATACATCAGCTAATATTTTATATGAATAGTTTATTATAAACGTTATCAGTTAAAGTAATCGATGTTTATGTTCAATTGGAGTATTTAAACAGAACTTTTGCGAATCGCACTTTGGTAGTCGTGAAGGGATGCATTAATTGGTTTAAAAACAGCTTGTCGCGATTTCCCTACGGTAACACCAAAGGGCGATTCTCAAATCTGTCGTATACTGAAGTTTTGCAAAACACCAGAAGTGGTTGTACAGTATAACTAAATGTTGATACTTTCATTACCAAATAATGCTATTTAATGCAACATGAACATTGGTACATTGGTACATTTCTGCAAACTGAGTTTTTTGCATTACAATTGTTATCAGAATGCTGGTATTTCGGATTCGTTACAAAAGTTACTGAAACAATGAAGATAAATGTCATCCCGTGGGATTAAACAGTGATTTGTTTGTTAAATAATAATACTTGTATACTACTCTTTAAGATTATATTGCCCTTGGTTGTGTCTGCTCTGTGCAATGCCCATTAAACATTTATGAAAAGCGTTGATAGTGTATTGGGACCTATACAAATGTCTGTGTGTGGAATTTGTGCGTTTATTTATTCGCACACTAATAAATGAAACAAGTGGCTTTTGGTGTTATTTTCCTGAGACTCGATTCGCTTGCCTAAATTATTCAAACCTAGGCCATTACTCTTATACGCGATACAATGACACGAAGACCTTGGGGACAACAGGCGCGCAATTCAACCATAATGAAATCATATTATTTTAGTTCGTAAATTACGTTTTCGCGTAAGTGAGTTTAACTTAAAAAAGATTGCCTTCAAGTACATGTACTTTCCCCGAGTTATTCTTAAGTGCTTTCTTCAAATTAAAGTTTGCCATCAGTATATATCTTTTTTTACGGTTGGCACTGCGTATAAGTCCTACTTCTTCACGTTAGTCTTACTTCTAATGATATGAAATTGTGCCAAAGCATCGTTAATTTATGTATTAGTTGCTTTAAAGAACAGCAGCATAAATTATCCACATTGGCTATTTTAGGAACATTACACATGTACATTAAAATTATGCAATAGCTGAATGATCTTAATGTAAACTTGCTTTTTGTTGCAAATCAATGTCGTTGTGGAGATTCATTCACAACAAAGGTTGGTTATAAGTTTTTTTTTTTCAACAAATGCACCCCCCTAATATACTCTACTAGCTGGAAGGTGCGGCTTTTCCCGGGCTATTGTTGTTCCCTGCGCCCTTAAGCCGCTATCACCAACCAACCAACCCGGGCTGTACTTACATGTACCAATAGTGATGTCAAGTCCCCAAAAGACAATATGGCTGAGTAGTGTAGTTCCAATACGACCTGCTGAAGCGACCTAGTAGGCTTGATGAAGGAATCATGACCGCAGCGCCACCATGCTGAAAGCGCCCCCATACCACTAAGCCACCCAACCCACCCACATACATACATACATACATACATACACATAGCTTGTTTATATATATTGATCGCCTTGTATTATACTGTACACCTTGTACAGTATAATACAAGGTGAGACATATGCCTTGACCTCTTGAATGTTGTCCATATGGCAATAGCTAGGTAAAGTCCACTTTTACATTTCAACAGAAGTAACTTGTGAGGATTCCAATCTCTAGAAATCATATATGGCACGTGATATGACACGTCACATTTTTGGTGTTCGTGTGCGTGTGACTCTTTCAATATTATTCGTTAATACCTGTAATTGAGTGAAAAAACCAATTAAAAAGTTGTTGAGCGACATGGAATTAGTGGAATGTGTGTGTTTATTTAATTAACAATCGATAAGTTACAAAGACATTTTCGGTGTTAACCCGAATTTCAAGAAATTCAACAAGTTTTTAATTTTATAAATTTTAAAAGATATGTTATCTGCTTGAAATTGCCTGCATATTTTATGAACTAATGGAGGTATATGCTTGAATGCAGATTTCGTGTATCATGCGATATTTTTGCTACGTCCCCATGGTTACGCAAGCCTTATGGTTTCGAGTACCTTCGAAAACCTTACACTAGTTGGCTGTTTACAAAAATACATGAAATATCCTTATTATCATATACGATGTTCAGTTGTCTTGTATAATGTGTCGTATATTTGATACAAAAAGCATTTAAATGTCGTGGCCATTCAGCAATCATTCTTATTTTCTGTGCATTAAGCTACTTACTTGATAAAAGAGTATATGTTATCGCTAATATCTATGGAAAATATAAAGGGCTTGCCTTCGTTTTCCATACATACAGTAGTCTGTAGTATACAATTCATTTTAAATAGCTGTTAAAAATTCCAGAAAGTCCTATTGATGCTATCACCTAAAAGCTTTAAACATGATAACATTGATATGCAACAAACTAAGATGTAATTGTTGTTCCATGAGCAGTTTTTAACATGGATTTTCATATTTTCGCAACGTTGTATTTTTCATACATGATGGGAACTCAATTGGCAATAACACAAAAATTCCATTTTTTAAATTATATTTGGGAAAAAAACCTATTTTACGGTATATTTGATTATGACAAGGTGTATATATACAGCATATATTTGCATATAAATGTATATGTATTATTATTTTATACACCCAAATTTAATGTATTCTGGCTTTTCGTTTCGTATAATTGTGAGGCGAGAGCAAATAACATTCGACATGCAGATATTTATTCATAGGCTTAACTATTAAACTCAATTAGTCTTTTAGGAGCATGCTCGTAGAATTAAAGGGATGTTACATCAAGATGATACCGTTATCTGAAGTGAACCATAAAATTCGAAAAGTATCCACCGATATCATTGAAGTGAAGCAAAATTTTCAACATTAATCATGTTGATTTAAGCTTGAATGAGTCATTAAAACAAAGGAATATGTCTAGTCAAACAAAACTGTGACCATTAAACGAGGCATGAAAAATGGAGCTTCATTTTTCTCCATTTTTCTTGTCTTGTTGAATTCAAAGTTTATTCGAGCTCACTCAAGCTTAAATATAGATGATTAATTTATGTTGCAAATGTTACTACATTTTAATCATGTGCGTGGACATTTTTCCAATGTTGTGGTTCACTTCGATTGGATTTACTTTATCTTGATATAATTAATGTTCTTTTTAATTCTACGAGCATGCTTCTGATGAAGATTCATTGAGTCGAAACGTACGTTGAGCCAATGAAAAAAGGTTGTGGAAAGTTAGTCTAGTCTCAATATATTCTAAGATGTCCAACCACTTGAAGATGACATTTTTGTTCATATTGTGTTGTGATTTGTGTTTAGTTACTTTTTTATTTCAATATTTTAAGTTAAAGTTCTAAGATTTGCTGGTTTGTGCTTGTATAACCTATATCGGATGTTTTTATTTATGTAAATAATCCAATGACGTACGTGTACAAGTTCAATTCAATGAAATAAGAAAAGATGCGATCAAGACGAATTCCTATCCTACACTACAATATTAAATTATAAGAAACAATATTTAAATAAACGTCGAAGAAGTTTTATTTCTTCAGATTTTCCTTTCATGGTTTTCAATTGTCATTGTGGAGCGAAAAAAACTACAGATATCCTATCACTCTATCTCATCAGAAATTCAGTAGGATCAAAGCAATTTTCTCAGTGTTGCTTCTGACAATTTGAAAATGGTGGAAAATTGTTTACTTTAGCATATCTGTAAATGAATCCAGCACTGCTGCGGGTATTTCATGTATATTTTCATCTAGTGGATATCGGTTTTACTTATTTTCATTCGTTTACCTTTTCCAGTACAAAGTATTGGGTGAAAGCAAATCACGTTATTTTTATTTGCTTTTACGAAGAACGTTGCGATGTTCTTGAGAAGATGTGATCTTGCCTCAAAATGCAATAAATTCCATACCTGCGGTCATTGGTTTTGGGAACATATGTTCAACACCTTATAATGTACTCACTCGCATTGTTATCACCCTCCTGGCTGTATGGCTCACACAAAACGGATATTGCAGTTTTGATAAAAGGTATTATCTGCATTCTTTTGATAGATCTATCTTCTTACATTTATACTTTCCCCCTCTCTGCAAAGCTTCATATTTCTTTATTTCGTGGTATCACAACATTGGCAGTGTGGTGACAGTCAAAACATGCGGTGACATGAAAATCTCGGAAAATGTTCTTAACATTATATTAATTCCCCAAATACCATTTCGAGAGTTCTTGGATTATCGATTCTCGTATTTGATGAGAAAAAAACTGGCAAAATGATAAAACTTGCTGAACAAGAACATATATGCTCTCTTTTATGGGCAGGAAGCTACCACGATCACCTTCTGATAACTCTTTGCTTCAGTCGTTGATAATTGCCAATTGCTTCAATCATCCAACCGTGGCCTTTCTCCTTTTGTTCTTTATATGAACGGAAACTTGTACTGAAAAAAAATAATGGTTTGTACGTACTGAATCGACTTTACCTCATCATAGGGTAACTTAATCACGAAATCAGTAAATCTGCGGTTATTTTTTAATTTAAAAAAATGTTGATATAAGCTACTGTATATATATAAAGAAGAGTGATATGTGGGTATGTTTGTGTGTGTGTATAGGGGCCATTCAAAAAGGACGTCCTGATGGACCGGACACAATGCGGACAGGGGGAGTCCAATTTTGGGAAAATTTTATAGGCGTCCTTTTTGAATAGCCCTTATAGTAATGGCGAAATGTTTTACCATGTCATGATTTGTAACTCATTTGTTCATTAGGCCTACTTCGTCGCTTTCTGTAAGTACGGCCGGGCCTCCCAGCTATTGTACAAGAAAGAGAAATTTACCATAAAATTTAAGTACAGTTAAATGTTCAAGAACTTTAGACAGATGTTTTCAATGTTCGGGTTAAAATTCATATCGAATTGAGTTGCTTCCTTTAATCTTCGCTATGTTGTAAAATAACAAAGCGTTATATTGTAGTCAGGCATAATTGTATAGTAAAATATGAAACAATATACAGTATACGGTGCTTCTACACGAACGAGGACAATAAAATTAAATAATTAATTTTATTGTCTGTACATAAAAGCTCCATGCTGCTCGATTGTCTATTTTGACAATGTTCTTGATATTTTTATTATTGTAGATATCATGAATGGAATGCTTCTTGTCGAATTAGAAATGACAAGCTGTTACTTAACTTTTTTGAGGAATAAAAATGTTCTAATCGAATTATCCTATATAACTCCAAAGAACAATGTTTGACTTAACTTTCAATTGCTGAAAATTAGATCACTGTCATTCCTAATATAAATGTTTTCAAGATTAAAATTTATAGTATAGAGTATAATGCTTACAACAATGTATCTCATCTACAGCTATGAATGCCAGACTGACACAAACATGGAATAAACTACTTGTTCTAAAGCTTTTCTCCTTCACATGCGCATTGACAACAATCTCCAAAACATTTTCGCTGCAACATTCAACCCATTTATTGTTGCTTTATAGTCTCATCATGGTCATCACCATTGTATTGTTGTTTTCCGTCATCTTTGTCCTGAGTTACACTGTAAGAGGCTTTGTAATTTCACGAACTTCCTTTCTTCTGGTCAGATTTTTTTCTGCTTCATTGAGTAGTTACCCTGCTTCCAAGCACTACAAAAAACTGAATTAATTCGTTTATTGATGGGTCCATTAAAAGTGATTTCTTGTTAATATCAAATGTAATTTCACTTTCCAAAAAGTTTCAAGTGTTCATGTGCATTTTCGAATAAAATGCAATTCAGTGACATATGATTCTGTATACATGTACTTCTTTTACATAATGCATACCTTGTATTTATTTCCATAAATACATTATACAGTATGTGTTTAATGCATTTACCAACAAAAATTATAACGCGTTGCTGTAAAATACTGTAGTTGGGACACTGTGGCTGAAATCGGTTTAAAGCAAATTTCAAGACATGCAAAATTCCAACATGTATTTTGCAGTCACATTTTCTTTAATTATATGAACAGTTACCAAGTATTCATTTTTGTTAGTTGATAGTTGTAAATAAATTAACCAACGAATAATGCTTTTATGGCTTTATTTGTTTTTCAATTAACTATGTTGAAAATTATTGATACTGTATATCCATAAATAATAGCAAGGAACAAGAAATTATCCATTACAGTTCCCATACAAATGTCGCAATTAAAGTGATGAATAAGTCTTGAAACCAATTCTACAGTATACTGTCTTTTAAATGGATATATCCCTCTTAATTTAGTCAGAATCCCATTGTGCTAATTAGCTAATTTGTCTGATGAAATTCGTATAACTTCCTAGACGCCATTAAATTAATGGATATTATGTAGCTCATTGTGTGTACACTGCGCATGTAACTAATCTATGGATAACAAATTTTTCCCGAATGTATTTAAATTGCAAATTTAATTAAAACCATTTTTTCAATCTATACTTGGAATATGTTATATCTAACTCGGATACATTTTTCCTGGCTCTCATGTTTGTATAGGTGCTTTTTAGCATTAGTTGTCTTTGTGCCCTTAAACCCCCAATCCAGTTTCTTGTCTTTCCTTATTAAGAGGTCTTTCAAATTCTTGAAAAAATTTCTATTAAGAAAAACAAGATTGATGAGAACTTTATCCTGACCTAAGAGTACAGTACATGTGTATAGTGATAGTTCTTCTACGGTATGCAATTTGCAAATATTTACATTTAATCTCCGATGTTGCTTAGGAAACAGTACTGTTAATCACTGCATTTCGAATATTTTCGAATTATTTTAGCATAGTAATGGTTTAGTTTATGAAATCTATTTTTGCGTGCGTCGTGTGACGCCAATTATACTATTTATTATTTTCAATAAAATGCTAATATACTGTACATGTGAGCATTAATGAAAATGATAAAATAACGTATTTTTTAAATATAGCCTACTTGTACATGTATTTCGGCTGGAGCGCCTATAGATAGTGGCAAAACTAATAGCTGAAATATCAGCTATTGATTCAAAACATATAGTTTATCTTGCACAAACCATTTTCTGCAGACAACTTCTAAAAAACAAGCTTAATGGTATGTTTTCTCTTTCTTTCTCGTGTATATTTAAGTATATTATTAATTGGTTCATTTGAATGCACTGCAACCCTACTTGCTTCCCTGCTAAGATAGTCTCGTTACTAAAATTACCATCAATGAAGAGTTTTTGTTTTTCAAAACAAAGTGTTTTTCTTCAGAGATGCCTGCAACAGTCCTCAGTAGCTATGTGATGCCTAATCTGGTGCTTAAGTATTGTATAGCACCTAAACAGACGTCATTTGCAATCAGAAAACAGCTAGGCAGATTAGGTTTTTTTATCGCTTAAATCCTTAATTTGTCTCATCGCATTTCCTTTATTTGTCTCTCAGTTTAATTATAAACATGCTTGCTACCAATAAGCGAAATAAGCTCATGAGCTCGTTTCCAAGCTGTCCACGTTTTCGGGGCTTTGAACCAGGGGATGATAAAAAAGTTCACCTCGATTCTCGTGTTATTGGCTTGGAAACGAAATCTCTTTCGGATATTACGTAATATCCGGTAGAAGTGCTGAGATTAGTGCGCCGTTGCTGAACAATTTTCTGCGTGATTTTCCAAGAACGAACAAACAGTCTGTTTAATGGAATTCAAGTGCTGAATTTGGTATGCTTTTTGTCATTTCAGTAAACAGTGAAAGCCGATGAATAATTAAGTCTGTTAATTAATTTTTCACCAGTGGATCCATTTCAAAATCCCAGCGCCATCTATAATGCATTCTGTGCAACTGTGGATTGTGTATAAGATAATGGCGCCTAGAGCTACAGATCTCCTATGCTATTGCACTTGCGCGCTATGGGTGGCAATAGGATAACCCGTTTAAGATTTCCATTCAAGATTCCATTTAATTAAACTGAGGAACAGATAAAAGGAAATTAAGGGGTGTCATGCAATGTTGGAACAACTTTCCATGGTGGAACTGCCTTTTCTCCTGATATGTCGAATTGCTATGGATAAGGTTCAATGCATTAATAATTAAACAATTGCAATATTTGTACTATACATGTACTTTATGTACACGTATGCAAATGTTGCATATGGAAATACATGTATTGAAATGGAAGATTCTACTTTAGCACTTTAACATTTTTATCATTTATGCTGTTAAATACATGCCAACCTTTCATTTTTCTTTACTGAATCTAATCCTAAACGGAAGGATTACAACTCGACGAATGAACCGTTAATTGGGTTGACTCGTTTCCTTTCAATCCTCTACCGGAATAATAATTGCCAAATTATTTAAATCGTTCTTAATCGCATTACACAAAGGGGCCATTCAAAAAGGACGTCCTCAAAATTTTAACAAGTTTGGACTCCCCCTACTCCCGGTGTGTCCGGTCAGTCACGATCCCCCTCCCCCCATTCGGACATTTTGAAACTTTAAAACAAATTGTATTCGAAAAATTTTGAAACTTTTGCAAATTTGTACTCGGAAACCGTAAATTTTGAACTCTGATTGAGAGTTTTGTCAATTTATCCTCATAATCTGTTGGCTATTTTACAAATCTGTACTCGAAAACAGTTGAAAATGTTGAAGATTTGTACTTGGGAAAACGGGGAAAATGTTGCAAACTTGTCTTCGAGAAAATGTGGGAAAATTTGTAAAGATGACTTCGGAAATGGTTGAAAATTTTGCAAGTTTACGCTCAAGAAGAATTAAAATTTTGCAAATTTGTACTGGGAAAATTTTAAAGTTTGCAAAGGGACCCTGAGCTTTTAAATTCTGACTTTTCCAGGTTTTCCGGGGTTGAAGGACCCTGTTTACTGACTTTTACAATTTATAACACATCATTTATGTAATATTGTGCTTAATTTCCCTTTTACTTCGGTAACGTATTTTTTTTGGAATTTTTTTATCAAGTGGACGTCCGAGTTGGTCATACTCCCCTTCCTCCCTCTGTCCACATTGTGTCCGTGACTGAACCTATCCCCCCTAACCCCTACATGTACATTCATGAGGACGTCATTTAGGAATTGCTTCAAAATGTAAAC
Organism: Megaphyllum sjaelandicum; assembly: GCA_034698745.1. Taxonomy (NCBI): domain Eukaryota; kingdom Metazoa; phylum Arthropoda; class Diplopoda; order Julida; family Julidae; genus Megaphyllum; species Megaphyllum sjaelandicum. The sequence continues at coordinate 34,743 of JAQGBX010000028.1, forward strand.
AAAATACAAAAAGTGGCTATTATGCAGGCGAAAATTGAACTGAGAATCGTTCAAAAATTCCCCTAGCAGACAGTTGCCGAATTAATTCCGAAGTACATGTACAGTACATATACCATGAAATAACTGATTTTCGCATATTTTACCAAAAACGCAATTCCATCATGGGGCTGTCATTACATTTGAAATGGAAAGTCATTAGGGAGATTTGCTAATGACGCTTACGCAGTATGTGAACGAAATAAATTTCATTCAATTGAAGAATTTCCATTTGACTAATTTGATTCGTGAACCAATTTGCATGTTTAATCATGTGCTTTGTATTTAACCAAATGGGGGTTATAGAATTGGGTCTAGTTTTTACTTTTGGAATATCTGATAATTAGCATGAGCCAGGTCATTCAGAAGCCCTATATCTATATATTCGCAAGCGCCAGCGATCTACCTAGCGGCCACATTGCGGTGCCTACTTAGGCGGCCATTATTGGCTTAATAGCAGCGCCCTCTTTATTTACTGGCGGTATAGCGAATACTGTATATAAAATACAAAACGACGCCATGTTTTCCCGACCTGGTAGGGTGACTGGCTGGCTGGCTTCGATATTATTGGCCACTCAGGCTTACGTGAGTTGTGGCTTCGATTATCATTGGCCACTCATGGCACACCCCCCTCCCCCCTTCCTTCCCCAAAAAAGCGTTAACTCCGTGGGGAATTCCAAGGCCATAAATCTTTTTCATTTTCCCCGGGGCCATAATACAGTTCTCCTGCCGCCCCCTCCTCCCATCCGGGGTGTATCCAGATCATATGGCTCCATCTTTTGGAGACACCGATAACTAAATCTAACTCCTGATCTCCAAACTCGGCGGAAAATGGGATAGGTTAATTTTCGTCGTATCGCCCTCACTATTGGTAATTGCAGCCCGGGCAAAGCCGGGTACACCCGCTAGTAACTTAATAAAGTGCAGGTCTCTATTAGGGGTATTTAGCGTTGCTTTCTGAGCACCCTATATTAAAAGAATGTGTTCATCTGCCCTAAGGATATCAATTGACAAGTCGCATAAATGTTTACGATTTTATTCAAAAACAATTTTTACGAAATTATCGAAGAAAGATTGTGTAGTCGTTATAGGTGTGGTGCGAATTCTCTGTATTTTAGTGTATTGCCATGGAGTTTGGTTGGGAAACCTTTCAACATTTCTGAATTTCCATGAACTTGGTCATTGATTCTTGGTCTTCTATCGAGCTGTCATGATTTTTGCACATTGAACTATAAAACGTTACCCTGGCTGCAGTCATGGGGATATTACCAAACTTTTTACTGGATAGATTCAGAAACCAACCACGGAAAAATATATTGGAAAGGTATAAAACTGGAATATGACGCATTTATGTTTTTCGATTATGGTTATTCTTATGACTAAAGATATTGCGTGGAACTCGTAATAAAAATTCTTCGCGCGTTATTTTTGAGGGGGGGTCGAGGGGGTAAAACTTTTTCAGCAATTTTATATTCATTCTTTATTTGTTTCGTTTAGAAGTTCATTAATTGTGGGTTGCTTATTTTATCATTCTACTGTATATGCGTTGTTCACTTCATTGATCTTTTCTTTTTCAGATAGCAGTATTTCGTCTAAAGCAACATCCCAACTTCCCGTGGTATTACCAGTGCATCACGCTAGGCTCCTTTCCAAATCCAAGCTACCAGTTAGCGTACAATTTATTTGTCATGACTGCAATGTACGGCTTTCCGTTGGTAGTCATCGTTGTCACTTACAGTGCTATTGTCTACGAAATAACGAGGAAGTCTCAAGAATACAATGGTGAGTTTTTTCCACTCTTGTTTAATTCTAGCAAGTGGCAAAGTTCAGTTGATAAACTTGAAAGTTGAAGTGATCTCTATTGTTATAAACAAAAGCGTTTGGCGTTCATATCATTACCAACATCTCGAAAATGCTTCGCGACATACTGTAATGCATAGGAATTTACCGTGCATAGAAATAACCAGAATATGAAGGTTTCATATGAACACCAACTCACAATACAGGGTGGCAAAAAAGTTTGTTGCACCCCTCAAATTTCGAGAATGGCTGCAAAAATGAAAAATCTGATGAGTGGAGCATATAAGAACCAAGGGGTGCTGAATGCGATCGTGCCCAAAACGTTTGGCCCCAAGGTCCATTGGGGTTAAAGGCCCATGGGTTAATCAAATAATGAAAAGATATGTAGGGTGGCAAAAAATTTGTTGCACCCCCTCCCCTCCAAAATTTCGAAAATGGCTGCAAAAATAAAAAAATCTGATGAGGGAGACATATAGGAACCATGCATGGGGTGCTGAATGCAATCGTGCCCAAAACTTTTGGCCTCAAGGCCCATTTCAAGGGACTTTAGGTCTTAAGTCTTAAACGGTAAAAGCTACAAATAAAACGTCAATTAAACAGTTGCAGGGCTTCAAAAAATTAGTTTAATGGCTCTATTTGCAACATTTAATTATCGATCGCCACAAAAGAAATTGCTTCTGGACTTCTTGCATGTGTGCACCCATGCATAACACCGCTGCATTGCAGGAAAACTCTATTCAAAGCCAACCTGGTTCTGGAGTTTTCCTGCAATGTAGCGGTGTTATGCATGGGTGCAAACATACAAGAAACGCCCAGAAGCAATTTGTTTTGTGGCGATTGATATTTAAATGTTTCAAATGGAGCCATTAAACTAATTTTTCGACGCCCTACAACTTTCTAATTGACATTTTATTTGTAGCTATAACCATTAAAGACTTAAGACCTAAAGTCCCTTGAAATAGGCCTTAATTGAGGCCAAATGTTTTGGGAACGATTGCATTCAGCACCCCATGCATGGTTCCTATGTGTTTCCCTCATCAGATTTTTTATTATTGTAGCCATTCTCGAAATTTGAGGGGGGGGGGGAGAGAAGTGCAACAAATTTTTTGCCACCCTGTATATCTTTTCATTACTTGATTAACCCATTTGAAAATGGCATCTGCAGAGTTTGCCCAATTGCCTTGCTTCGTAGGTCCTCTGTAGCATTTGAACCACAGTAAACTTTACCATATGTCAGGGAAACGTCTTTATTTTAGATAATACATGCACACTTGAGAACAACCTTTACAAACACCGTGTTTATATTTAATGGATATATTAACTGTGATTAATAAATGTCTTTTTTGCATAAATATATTAATCATTGCATTGAAGATATATGCAGCATCAAAATTATAATACAGAGGACTGTAGGTGTAGTTGTAAATAAATTACTCATTACGTACTTGTATATTGCATGCGCTGATTAAGTTTGTTTTTGAAGCACGTGCAGTGCGTGTAGATATATTTAAAAGCTATAATTACAATGGTTCAAACTCATTTTTAATATAAAAAATGCATTTCTGAGGATATATTGTACATGTAGTTTAAATATTGGTAGAGGTAACAATCTTTAAGGGCATAGCCATGGATGAGTTTAGATCCAATAACAGCTGTCGATGGATTGATCTTTAAGGAATTAGTTTGAATTTCAAGAACATGCAGAGGGCATTGTATAAATTACCATCATCAAAGAGGATATCTTTCGCAACAAGGCAGCTATTTGCTTTTGTGCGGAAAATTGTTCATTTCACTAGAATCGTTTTTTGAAATCCCAGGAAAGAGTTGCAGTTTGATGCAATGCGTGTGTTGTCCTAATCTGTAATTACCGCGAGTTGCAATCCCCACTTAAAGTTAATGGAATTCATGTCTATTGGTTTTCTGGCGAACTGCTTGAGTTGATATAGGTAATCTGATCATTTGGTTCAAAGAAATAATCCAACAAACTGCTTGAGATGGCAGCAGGGCGATGTTTTCAACTATTCCAAATTTTATTCACTGTAATTCTGACATGCAAAAATATTTTTCAGACGATTTTTAAAATATTATTAGAAGAAATTTTCATAAGATTTTCAGAATTTTACAAATGCCGTATACAGGGTTCCCCCAGACTTGAAAATGTCTGGAAAAGTCTGGGAAGAATGATTTATTTTGAAAAAGTCGGAGAACTTCAACGTATTTCAAATAAATACTTCTCTGTTATTAAATCGGGGCCCATTAAATTTCCCACGTTTTTCGAGCTCAAATTTGCTAAATTTTACACGTTTTCCGAGCACAAATTAGCAAAATTTCTCACTTTTCCGAGGACAAATTTTCAAGATTTCCAAGCTTTTGTAATACAAATTTACAAGATTTACAACGTTTTCCAGCACAAATTTGCAAAATTTTCATCTGTTTTTGAGAAGGCCTTAAAAGAGGGCTTCAAGAAGGAGGCCGTAAAATTTTATGCATTATTCGAGGAGAGATTTGCAATATTCTTCAAATTTTCAGAGTTTGGAATTTTCAAAATTTTCCAATTCCAAATATCAAATTTGTAAAATTTTTAAGTTATCCTTTGTTAATTTTGAAATTTTGTGAGTAATGTCCTGTGTCGATTTTAAAAAATCTTGAATAACGTTGGCATATGTCGATTTTGCAAAATCGTGGGTGACGTTGGCATATTTCAATTTTGACATTGTCATTGGTTAGGGAAATTTGTTTAAAAACCTGGAAAAGTCAGGGAATTTGATTTTAAAATTTTTGGGAAAACCCGGGTATACCATTTATTGATAATTCATAAAATCTTATGGAAACCACATTCGCAAATCGAGTGTTTTCATTTTTAAATTTCATTTGTACACACAATCAATTTTATTAGATGAAAGAAGAAGTCGCTGAAGAATGTTCAGTATTGATTTTAATGGGGTAGGCGCATTTTATGGAATGCTTAATTTCTTTTTATAAAATTCCTGGGAACGTATAAACGCACTCCATTAGTTAAAAATAGAATCGTAGAAGATTTAAAACCAATATACTTCTCAGTTCTTTCTATCTGACGTTTGCTCTAGCTCATATTCGGCATTTTCTATTTCAAATAAGAGGTTATATCACGCATAATGCCACATAAGGTTATTGGTTTTTTAAAAATTGCATTATTTTCTACTGAAGATGGCGATTTTATCAATTTTATATTCTTTTTATATGTATAGTGTCTCGTATACGCGGTGCATATCATGAGTATACAGTATAGAGTGTTTTATCTTGACTTTCTTGCGTTTGAGGTAATTTTCTGTATACCATTTGAACATTTTTTTTTAGTTTTTTTGAAATTCAACCAGAAATGAGGTTGATAAGAAGTTCAGGCATTTTTTCTGCTTCATATTGATTTTTCAGGCTTTTGCTCAAGGAAATGGAGTTAAAGGGAAAAAAATTGCAAACAAAACTCGAGAGTTTTGATTTTTTCTATTTAGATTTCCATTTCAGATAATTCAATAACAAATTCAATAACATCAAAACCTGGCTTTTCCTTGTTTGTTTTTTCCTACTTTAAAACCAGATTTGAATATAGTTTGGTGAAAAAATCCAAGTATAGTATAGGTAGCTGCCACATGTATGTCACGGAGGAATTTGGAAACGTTGATCAGAATATTGTATGTCGCATCCTCACTTCAGAAGTGACACAATTTTTTTTTTAAAAATTATTTTGAGAAATGCAAGTTTTGATGCATATTTTAATGCATTAATTGCACGCAATGCGTGACAAAATTAAGCAATAATACTGTCATTTAGCCGAAAAAATAAGTTAGGTTAATATGTAGTTTTTTTTCTGAATAAAGTGCTCGACTTAACGTATTTATACAATTGTATTGTCACAACCCAAAATGAATGCTTTTATGTTTTTAAATCAGGGCCCATTTGCAAAGTATTTTGAGTTATCATTGCACCCAGTGGTTACACCATATTAAGTAAGCTCATAAGTTAATAAGCAAGAATATACTATAATGAATATTCTTTCTGAATATTATTTTCTTATAATTTGCAGCTCCAACTAGAAACGGCCACAAGGAAATCAGCCTTCGTCGTAGTGGTCCTGAAACTTTGAATCGAGCGCGTTCCAAAACTCTTCGGATGACCATTATCATGGTGGCCGTTTTCATCTTGTGCTGGACTCCTTATTACATAATTTGTTTGTGGCATTGGCTGGATTCGCAATCGGCCCAAGGACTGGACCTCCGCATCCAGAAATCCTTGTTCATCTTCGCCTCGTCCAACTCTTGTATGAACCCTTTGGTCTACGGCTTCTTCATGGTGCAATGTGCCTGCCTTGGACGTCGTACACAGGTGAAACGGACTCCTTTATGATCCACCTTTGGATCCCAACTGATTCTCTTCCAAAAAGCCTTACTATAATCTCTTCTGTTGCATGATTCTGCACCCACGCACACCTACAGTAGATAAGCCTTCATCTAATTGATTGCTGCATATATTCCTATATTACATATACAATAGTTGTCCTTTCATTTCTGCTGCCATTCTTTCTGTAAATACTTGTGTCATGCCAATAACGAGAGGACATATAAAGATTATTGTTTTACGATTACGCATCTTTCATCTGCAGGGAAATTTCGATGAGTTATTACTGGAAGCGGTGACTGGGATGAGACCCTAGTGAGTCCAAACATTATTTATTACTTCTATTTTGGTCACAAAATTTGTGAGTTTGCATTTTCAGCTCATTGGACCTTTCGTGGCAAGAAAAGCGTGAATGTGTTGAAGCTGGCGTTAGGGAAACATTTTGAAAAAGACAAATTTCAAATTTGGGAGTTCTATGTTGCGGTTTTTCTTCTGAAATGCATTTTACGTGCAAGATCGGTTCATAAAAGTATGAACAAAACTAAAATATCCCGCAGAAATAATGTCGGGATAAGTTGCATTTATAGATTTAGTTTTTAGAAAGTTTGTGAAATTCGTTACTTAATTGCAAAATCAGACGTGGAAAAAAATACAATTTTCGTTTTACATCGTAGTCATTCTAGAAAGTTTATCAATCGTTATATGCTAGAAATATACGTTATCAGGATGATCTACTTGGTAATTTTCTTAGGATTCCCGTGTGTGTATAGTGACGGAACATAATCATTTCAGCTCTTTATGAGAGTACAAGTAATTCGTGTATCGTATTAAATTTTTTATAGAATATTAAAAACAGCACTTCAAGAAAGTACGCGCTTGTCTAAGCGTTACATAAGTATACTTTCTTCTTTGACGATAAATCACCTGGAGAATATTTGTCTTACAGAAGCGCAATTACTAAGCCACAAACTATAATAATGAAATATAAACAAATGCTATTATTGGCAAACATCATTTGGGTATAGTTGAGTATGATATTAAAAACAGTAATTCAAGAAAGTACGCGCTTGTCTAAGCGTAACATATACTTTCTTCTTTTGCAATAAACCACTTGGAGAATATTGTCTTACAGAAACAATTAGGCCTAGAAGCCTAGAAGCCTAGGCCTAGAAGCAAAAAACTATAATAATGAAAATCTTTTATTTAGATAAATGCTATAGCATATTTATAGCCAATAATATATTATTGGCTAGCATCATTTGGGTATAGTTGAGCATAAAACCATAAGCACGCGTAATAATACCTTCATATTTTAATCTCGCGCAATAAATAAAGTGTGTGGAATATTTTCAGCTGTTCTAAGTAGTATTGCAAATTGCTGCGCATTTTAGTACCCGCTAAGGTAATGCTGAGCACAAGCATGAGCGACTTTGACTGCTGCTTTGTCAGAGAGCATTGTCAGTAGGGGCTTGAGCACTAGCTTGAGCAGCTGTCTTGGCATAAGCTTCGTTTTGAATTGCTCTAGTCTGACCTGCAGCGGCTGCTTGAAGAGACTTAATCTGCTGTTGAGCAGCTTGGCTTGAGCGGCTTGAGACGCAGGCGCCGCTCATCAAGATTCGCTCAGATTTCATGATTATTTTCATAGTTGTATTTTGGAATATTTTAGTAGCGATGGAAGCAATATCATTTAATTAAACAATGGATGATAAGTTTGCTATTATAAGCGGTTTCGGAAAAGAAAATGGTTATAGTTAAACGAGATTTCCCGATGTCTACAACAAGATTTTTCTTTAATAAAGTTCAAGTTATAACTCAGCTCGATAGCTATATTTAAAAAATAGCTAGAACTCAATAGATGTATAGCTGAAGAGCAATAGGCCTATTAAAAAAAATTGGTTGCGTGAACATCAGAAGTCTCGCTTCACTTAATATCCAATCAACCCAACCACTTAATTGATGATGGATTGATGGATCGAATTAGAGTTGGCTGTCCAATGATATTTTCATACATGTCTAGTATTGGTCAGTGTTAAATTGGATTTTTCCGCGTGTTTGTTTCTAAAGCAAACTCGATCACCCTTTCATTAGATTCATTCACATAAACTGAAGCAACGAAGACTGCAATAAAAAAATTTTCGTAATAAAATGGACTTTATTATAGCATATGGCAGGTTGATGTCATATGTCCATAGAACATTGCAAATAATTATATCTTAATTAGTTTTGGCTCTTGCTACGTATTTGCACTGAGCTCAAAGTGTGGGATTTAATTTGAGCTTTAGTTTGCTTACCAAGTGCAACAATGAGGAGTTGCTTGGCCATCATCAATGGAAGGTATCGGCTGTTGACCTTTCAAAATACACGTTAAATAAAGCGAATTAAAATCCCCCAAAAACGCACTGAATTTTGAAATTAAAGTGATCTTACCACTGAGAGCAAAATGAAGATTAAAACAGCTTGTTGGTGCTAGCTAAATGATGTGATTAGGATGTTGTGCGATTCACCATCATGTACAAATTACACTTTACATACAAATTCGATAGCAATTGTGTGGAGCATGCCAAATTTCAGGAATAAGAGTCAAGACTATTTTTTGTGACTTTCTATTATTGTCCTAAGCATTATATGGACAACAACGTATCTTATTTACAAAGAAGATATCGATGTACGAAATCACCAATCAGAGGGCATCTATAGTGATCCAGTGATTATCTAATCACTTAAGAATTAGCAAATTGATTCATAAGATGGTTTTTACATGCCATCAAGATGAATTGTTATTATACATGTACAGTACAATTGTTGGGTAAATAACTAAAAACCGTAAACCAAACAAGTTGTGAAATTGAGTCTGGAAAATAATTTCAATTCTTCCCATAGATAATCAGGCTCATGAGCACTTTTGTGTGGCCAAATATTGGACGTATTGGTGCGATCAACAAATCGTACAATGAAATTTTACTTTTCTTGTAAAGATAGGTCGTCAGCTTATCAGCTTGTATGAACAATACATGTAGATGTGTTTAGGGTGGACATTCAGTGCATTCTTGACTGAAATGCAAATGCCAACAAGAATATACAGTATTGATTTTCTTCCCTTTCCGTCAAATATATCACACATTCTCTCCTTTACTTGCATAAACTTTTCTATTCTTTATTGATGACACACATTCTTGAAATAGTTTTTTCTGTATTCACAGCTTGTTATACATCATTCACACTCATAGAATGGAATATGCGCAGTATTCTACGGTATACTCTGTAAAAAGTAAGGCAATAGTTGAAAAAAGGACTCAAATATATACAAATATATCAAGTAGTCCTGCCCCTCGTCCACCATTTTTTTTTACTTTAACTCAGAAGTACAGTCGACCCCTAACTTAAGAATATAATGCGTTATAGAACACGTGTTATTAATTTGAATGTTGAATAATTTGAAAATTTAAATTCTTTTTCCATAGAAAATAATACACAAAAAAATGTTCTTTTGCCAATTTTTTGATGTAATTATTCCAAAAGACTGTTCAGAAATTTGACAATAAGACAATCTAACGTTATCTTTAAGTCAATTCATGGAACATTTATTGGGAAAAATAAATCTCTACTTTTCGCTTCCATAAAAAAGACTTTTTGTTTATACACGTAAAACTATTAACCAAAGTTTGTTACCCATAATACATCCGACTCACGTTTTGACGAACTTGTAGGGACCTCAAAAAGTTCGTAAAATAGAATTAATTTTGATTTACCATGGACAGTGTTATTATTGTAACTCTGAGATAACATTAAGATACGCTGATCTATAATTAAGCACATTACAATTTTCTTTCAGGTGTTTTTGCATACATAATGTATATTGCCTAATGGTTTATCATTATTACCAATTGATAAGATTTTCAAAAGCTTGATAATTTTTTCTTGAGATTATCGTCAAAAAATATTCATCTTATGAGATATTTGCTCTATAATCACAATTACGCTTGTGACCGTCGAGGTAGAAACCTTATCGTAAAAACAGAATTTGTACATTTTAAGGTTGGTCTTAAGATAGCAATGAAACTTGCTTTTGCATGAATTACGAAACAATCTTTTATTTTATTCATCCATGCATGGTCAATTTTTGATTTCTTCAAAGTGGACTCATGATAAAACAAAACGAAAAAAAAAATCTTGTGAACTATTTTTTTTATTTAGATCGATCACATAACAAAGTAAATGTAGGCCTATTAACTTGATAGTACTGATTGGAAATCACGAATAAAACACGCGCATTGCTTCGATATAAAATAGCGTTAAATAAATAATGCTTCGAGAATTCCAAATTACTCTTAACTAAAAGTGAAATGCGCCTTTAGTAGCCAGAATGATGATATTGTTGGGCTCGAGCATAAGCAACTTTAGCTTGAGCAGCTGCCTTGATGGCCGCTGCATGTCGGAGCGCATCGTCGGCCGTAGCTTGAGCACTAGCTTGAGCTTGAGCCGCTGCTCTTTCAGCTGCAGCTGCCCTGGCATTGGCTGCAGCTGTAGCGACGTAGGCTTCGTGTTGAGCGGCAGCCGTCTGAGCTGCAGCGGCTGCTTTCACGGATTGAATCTGTTGTTGAGCTGCTGTCCACTTGGCTTGAGCTGCTTGAGCGGCTGCTTGAGCTGCACTCGCGGCTTTAGCTGCTTGATGAGCGGCTCCTGCAGCACTTGCCCTAGCGGCGTTGAGTGCTCCAATGATCTCCAGTCCAGCGCTGTAAGCTACGGCTCCGGCTGCAGCGGCTGCCGCGTTGTGACCGGATCCACCTCCGTAACCACTTCCGCCGTGACCGGAACCGCCTCCGTAACCACCTCCGCCGTGACCGGATCCACCTCCGTAACCACTTCCGCCATGACCACCTCCATAACCTCCGCCACTTCCTCCTCCATATCCACCAATTCCTCTCTTTGACTGCACGTTCAAGGAGAAATATACGAAATCAAGCTTTTTTAAATCTAAATAGAAGCTTCATTTCTCACTTTTTAAAATCTTATACAAATATTTTTCATCACTGCAAGAGTAGGTATGAATATTGATTAGTTTGCTTTTCCGAATACTGCTTCAACAGTCACGAAACTCCACATATATGAAGTCTGCTTTTTATCCCGTTTCTTTAACATTTGGCATACGTATACAATGCATATTTATAAAGATTCTGACAAAAAGATTCTGTCTGTAGCAGTCTCCATGCTGGAGTACAGGCTCCAGCATTTCCTAAGACTAACAAATAGCAGAAAAGATGTCAAAAATGGTTCATTGATTCGGGTCAAACTTCCTCTATGTTCTTTAGGCAAACATTTCTTGGATATAAAGTAAAATATATAAAATGAAACAGTTAACTGTTTAAATCATGTCGATGTAATGATAGGTGCATCTAATGCAGTGCCTCCCTTCGTTGTTTGTTTTACCATAGTTTGAAGCAGTACGTACCTGAGTACATATTATTAAATCGAGCTGAATTTTATTAACAAACTTACCCTGTCATCAGATTCTTCGCCGTAAACTACAGCAACGACAACTGTAAAGAAAAATGAAAAATATTGCAATTCAAGGTGACTTAAGCCAAGATGTTCATGCAAATTATTAATTTCAAAAATTAAAATAAAGGCACAAATAACATTGACAACATGTATGGCAAAGATATATGAGAACATTATTGTACGTTATTATCATATAGTTTCAAGTTCCTATGCCAAATGAGCACTAATTGGGATTATTGATTCTTAGCCATCATTTGCTTACCAAGGGCGACAATGAGGAATTGCTTGGCCATCTTTTTGTTATTAGCGATATTATTAAATCTACAAAATATAGACGAATTATTAATAAATCAAATCTTTAAGTAAGAATTTGTTCGAAATTTAATGATTTCAAATTGAAAAACAGGATTTTTCTTACCAAGTGCAGACCGGTGAACTGAGCTGTACTTGGGTACTTGAAAGTGATTTGATGTTAGTGCTGGATAGCACTCCTTATATACTAACTAGCAATCATTAGCGTCTAGCATGCCAAATTTCGTAAATAATAGCTGAGACTAATTTATTATAGGGTTTTTTTTTCTTGTGAAGTCTGTGAAGAATCGCTTGGACAACAGTTTCAATTGAAGAATCAAATGACATTATTTGGCAAGCTTGTTAATTCCTGTCATATTTGTTTCTAAGGGAAATTGATTTTACAGAAGGATTGGACAAATCAGGGACAAGTGTTTTTGAGACAACACTCCCAAAATCATTTAGTTCACTTTCCCATGGATAATCAGGCAAATGATGAGCACAATACTACTGAAAAATACAACATATAGGTTCCATGATGCGTTCACTAAAGTATAAAAAGTTAAATTTTTGTTTGGAAGATAGGTCAGCAGCCTCCTTTCATTGCTTTGCATTGGTAGGATATCTAAGCGTGATTGTTATTTAACAAATTCTTGGTCAAATAAATTACGTGTTTGGGAAAAAAAGCATCAAAGACATTTTCACAATATACGTTTAGAATAGAATAAAAGCATTTAGATAAATGAAGTTAACAGTGAGTATCAATGATAACAAAATAATGTTTTAATTTAAATGCTTATATTTAAACGTGCATTTTCTCATATGAACAATAATTTGAATTACGTTTTCAAATTTTTTATATATGTGAAGTATGCTATTTTTATAAGACTTTGTGAAAAGTTTAAAAAAAAACAAGCACATTTTTGACTATTTGACATGCTGTAGGTTAATTAACGAAGATCCAGCAACTCACTTTTCTTTGTCAGTTTAAATTGTGCATATTTATAGTAGAATAAGTGATTTTTCACTTCATATACAGTACATTGTAGTATAGATATTGGTGCGTGCTTTCAGAAACTCAACACCTAAATATGCTTTCGGAAATAACATCACTTCGACTTCGTTGTAGTATTTACAGTATATATCATGGCCCCATGGGTATATTTCTACATTATGATTTTATTCGTTGAGGTTAACCATCTCACGTAAAGCTATAAATATAATGTCAGGGTCGTCTTAATGGAAAGAAACTACTGTTAAACCTATATAGTTGCTTGTGTTATACGAATACAGGAAAACTTGAAGTAATCACGCTTCCGGTTATAATATTTCAGAAAACGGAAAAGGCAATCTTGGCGCCGCTACCAGTAATTCGTTAAGCAGTGGTGTATGTGTTATTTTAAATTATAGGTGATTCAAGTAGAAACAGTCTCAGGGGGAGGAAAGATGCAAGTTTTTACGACTTTTAGAAAGTAACGAAGAGGATATTGCTCGTCTCGTCGGGTAATAATCCAATATAGAAATCAAAACGTCGAGCCTATTTGTTCCCCTCCCCCTCCCTAAACAAAAATTGCTCAGTAAAGCGAAAATTGTATTAGTGTTATAGCTGTATCGAAAAATGTTTTCGGTAACTTTCAATATAATAACTGTATTTAAAAACATTCCCCCAACTTTTAATCCAATTCAACAGCCCGTTGAACATAAAACTCAATCTACACCCGACTGTGTGATTTTTATTGCTGTAATTTTCTCTCGATGTTGAGCTTTTCCGAAGCATTAGTTCCGATCAATTATTTTGTAAAAAATTTCAAAGTATGTCGCAGTCGATCGATACTGGTCTTACTGTGTGCTAATGTATCTAGCACGAGCAGTTTCGAGTGTGGTGAAATCCTGAAGAACTTTGTAGAAAAATCACAGTATGGGAGCAGAGAAAGCCGTATTTCAAACTTTATTCTCATATCATGATCGCGCGAGGTTAATATGGGGAAAATGATGCGATGAGCTGAAGCTTAACTTAAACTTATGAGTTAGGATTATAGGTAACCATGCCATTTGCAATGGCTTTGATGTGGCAGGCGAATGGAGTATAATAAGCCTTTTCATGTGACGTCTTCGTGATGTGCGATAATGTTCCTTCTACGAATTAAGGTATTTTGGGAAGGTGGAATTAGTTGTTAGGTAATGAAGCTCTATTGCATTGCTTTTTTGCGAGCTCATAAACAGAAACATGAGAACAAAAGTGGGATTGTTATTTAGAAGTTACAAGAAAGAGCAAACTATAGATTAGACATGTGTATGTGATGCAATTTTGGGGTAAGCCAAATCGATTCATAAATTAAACATTGCATGTGACATTGCAGTGTGACGGTATATATATATATATAGGGTAAATTATATATATATATACTGTATATACACGGTATATCCACGCGTAATATTCTTGCCATGCAGCAATGTTATCTCTATTTATTTTTTATTTCCCTTCAGTTTATATATGACGGATAAAATATATGCTAAAAATAAACTCGAGTAAATCCAATTCCAAACTTAAGTTTCTTGTTTTTAAGGTACAACTGAGTTTATCTATTTCAGCATCGTTTAAAGCTGCCTTAATTAAACATCGATTTTGAAGGTATATAAGCGTATTGTCGAATTAAGATGGTACGTCCTTCCTTCTATGAGCGTACGTATCTTAAATAGCAATAAAACAGCGTTTAAATTCTGTAAATGATGTGTTAAATAAAAGTTTAAATGTGCCATCGACCCATCCTTGAATTATTAATCGTATAGTGAATTGTCACCAGTCATGCTTAATTACGCAACGTTCTCAGTTATATTTTAAATTTATATAAAATCAGCATTATTTCCAAAAATGTTCTATATTTCTATATCAATGTACATGTGTACAATTAAATGTTTAGAAACACATTTAATTGACTTCGAGATTATTACATGTAAATTTTCTTTCTTTTCTTTCCAATTTTAGCAAGCATTCGACGGACTCGGCCAACTCAGCAATGGTCACCACGCATAGTTCAATCGATCTTTAATTAGCATGATTTATAAAGTTGGATTTTTTTAAATATATTTTAGATCTGGAATTATTGATGCATGCGTAATTGCCTTCTTCCATCAATTAAATGCTACTGCATGGATAGTTTTAATGACATGTATGGATTGTTCCAATCACTATGATTCCAATAGTCAAAATTCAAAAAATTCATTGGTTTTTTATCTGAAAGTATAATGAGAGTACCAAATTAATTTTATAATTTTAAAGTTTTCAGAACTAGCAGTGAAGAAACTAATTTCTTTATGCTTGAAAACTAGATAAGGCTTCATAGTTCGTTAATATGGAATTTAATTCGAGTTTTTTAAGGTGTGGGAGGCAATTTTTTTTATTGCGATTTCGTAGAACTTATCCTGTCTTTTGCAACATTGATTGTAAAAAATGTTGTTAGAAAATCCAAGCGTTAACATTTTCATTTAGGTCATTCGAAAGTGTCCCAGTTTAACGTTATCGTCTGGTTTCTGCATGTAAAGGAGTATAATTCACTTTTATTTTACTGTTTGTAAACTTGGCTGACAAGTATTCTGGGAGAATTTCCAGGTAATTCGAGCATTAAGTGTGGCAGTTGTGTTGCCTGCTTAGTGTGAGAATATTATCAAACCATTGCAATGATTTAACGATTAGTGATTTATAGTGAACAAAAACAATGACAAATAATTAAGCACGTTTACTGTTTACATTTTTCATCTATTCGACGTAGCATGTGAAAATTGCAGGCTTGTAGTGGGTGACTTGATTTGGCTTTAACAATTGCAAGGAGGTCTACATTGCATCGAAATTGCGTGGTAAAATGTCTACTAAATATCCAGGTCATCCAGCGAACAAACACATTCGGGAAGTGCCTGAACTCAATTAACGAGGTACAAAAGTAGTTTTGTTTATGAATATTTAGGTCAATTAGGTGAACATCTTGCAGTATGTGTTTTAGTCATGTAGAAGCTATTAAACTGCAGTGCAAGCGCATACATGGATTTTACTGAACATGTACATTTTTGCATGAAGATGTTAAAGTTAGAATGGAATCCTAAACAAATTGTGGAAACGTACAGTAAGTCAATCACAGATAATGTGTTTGTTATATTTTTGGAAGTGGATTATGCGACTTTATTCAGTAATATCAAACCTGATGTTATGTAATATGTGCATGTAAACTATTGCAGAATATCAGATTTACTGTACGTGCACATGTAACAGTTCGAGAGTTTGGCGTTATTTTGAGATGTACATGTAGGACTTTTTCTACTGCAGATGTGTTTTTAGTAAGTTCCGTTTTAGGAGATAATTCCGTTAGTAATCCACTAAATTACCTGTATGCTTATCAAGCAATAAATCTACTGATTTGAATGTACATGTAAACGCTGGTTATGTGTTATTTTTCCACCATCATTTTCGGGAAAAAGAATTATAATGAACAGTAGCATATTGTGATAACTATTAATACTCCAGTGTCGTCAATTGTCAACCATAATTTTGGTAAACACATCCAAGGTACTGTACATGTACAGTCGTAAAATTCATTCGACATTGAAGTGATCTTTTCAAATTTGTAATTTTATCATTTTTTTAGAAAATTAAATAGGAAATAATTCTCGGGAAGTTGAACGTTTTGTATTTTTATATTTAATATTTTATTTTGATTTGCGTACTGTACGTACAGTATTTAATCAATTGAAAAAATTGAAATTGAGAAATTGAATCGTAAAGTATTTTCAGGATTATTTTTTTTTTCACAGTATAGCATACTGTATTTTGATAACCAACACCTCTGTGTCACAAATTAATTGTCAACTACAATTTTGGTATACTCATCCAAAATAATAAACTTCATTTGACTTTGAAGTGATCTTTTCAAATAATTTTGTAATTTTATCATTTTTTTTTTAAATTAAATAATGGAAATAATTCTCTGCATGTCGGAAGTTTTATATTTTCACATTTCATTTTGATTTTATGTGTTTACTTAATTTAAAAAAATTAAAATTGAATCATATTTTCCGGATTATTTTTCGAAAAAAAAATGGTGGCAAATTCCTTTGAAATAACTCTACATTATGAAACTAGATAAGGCATCTTTAAGATCGCGTTCAAGGTCTTAATCATAGCACCTTGACTTTTCGTTTGATTATATATGTCGTCATCACAGTATGGTCGTCATGCCACAAAAGAACTTCGTCAACTTTGACCCTAAATCGGATTAATTTTGAAGAAGGAAATGCCTACAAAAATAACTCGGATGACGTCATTGAGATGCACGATCGTTTGAGGAGGCTCGTCAGTTTGCATTACACGGTTTAGTTGGAAGGCTGCATCAGGCACCATGGAACAAGCTACAAAAAATTGTGTTGAAAAGGCTTTGGAAATTCCAATAGTATGTAGTGCATCCTCAAACGTGCGGAATGCATACGAAACCATCAAGAAGATAAACAAAGCTTCGAAATTGAGTTTGGAACTCACTGAAGAATGCTTGAATTTTGCTTGGCAAGGATTAAATCCTGTAATGGGACGTCTACAGAAACCTAGTAAGTTGAGTTAACCGATTTTCTTTCTCGCACCTTTTGATGTCGCGACGGTTCAGATGTGAAAACATTTTGCAAATCAACGACTATGTTTTTTTTAGAACTTGATCAAATATTCATTGCCTTGCATTTCGAATTGAGTTTTGTGAATCGACGGTATGCGAACATCGCATGACATTAATTATGTTCAATGGCCTCTGGTGGCAGATTCAAGCGTGCGGAACGTGTGTTTTTCAGATGACCTTGCTTCCTCACCTCTATGACTATTGCTAGATTTTCAAAGGTCTCGTTATCCGTGTTAATTTTATTTCAAAGATTGAGAGGGGGGGAAATTGCCAAATTGTCCTTGCAAATTGAAAAATGTGACTTCGTACTCGAAATACACGTGGCGCGATTTATTTAGGCAGGAAGAACCTTATGGACATGTAAATAAATACAGAAATTTTAGTGAGGATTTTGTGACTTTTTTCGTGCAGAGCAGTAATCGTGCTCATTTTTATCTCTGGTTCTGGATATAAACCTATATAGCGTTGGAACAGACTGAACTGATGTGATTATATTTTCCTTAGTCGGGTTTGCCGATGAAATTGCGTGTTTAATGCTCGATGAAGTGAAGAATAAATATCCAAAAATCATGGAACCTACCGATAAGGTAAAAATGCTTTTCGCCATTTGAAGACTTTCTATGAAAAACTGTCCATGATCAGTGCTGGATTAACATGAATATTCGAAGGCCTGCAGCCCTCGGATCATAAACCTATCAAAAGTCGTACAATAAAACCTGTTAAGAGTGAACACTATGTTAACACCCTGTTAAGGTGGTCGCTATACAAAGAATGCTTGAATTAAATTAAATTAATGACCATGTAGACTGCACTTATACGTGTAGACTGTAATACTCGTTGTAAAAAACTACAAAACCACAAAAATACAAATCATGTCGAAGTGTTAAAGCAAGATGTAACGTGACTCATCTGTAATCTGGTCACATTGTAAGGTACATGTACATTGGCAATGTAAAAATTGCAAAAAAAGACTACACATACTGGTCACTGTACACAATAGACAGGTGGTCATGGTCACTATACAGAGAATTTTTAGAATTTTTTTTATAGAAAAAACATACTAAAAAGTAGTCAACATAAACAGGTCGTCACCATTCAAAGATGGCCACTTTTCCAGGTTTTACTGTACATTATTAAACAATTTTTTGATCAATGCTAAACATCATAAATGCTTTGCTTTCATTGAGTAGATGAGGAAGATAATTAGGTTTAGTTTTACACGGTCTTGATTGTTTGTATTCACATACAAACGTTGAGAATATACGGATTTAAACGAATTTGATAAGGTGTCCGGACTATTAGTCAAGAAACCTCATATAATTAAAATATTCACAAAATTACTTGACGTCATAATGCAGAGCTACTTTAAACATTGCAAAAAAATGGGTGATGCTTTCGAATTATCTCAAAGATAACAATATTAAATGTTGATCCTATTTGATGAATTATTATGATGACATGCATGATGAAATATGCTCTAAAATTGTTAAATAAAAGTGCAGGAAACATTAATTTATATGCCGGATTTGTGATAAAAATAATTGCACAAAATTTATCCTATTATAGCCTTCAACTTCTAACATACGCATGAACATATACGATATATGTACATTTGTTGCAAAAAGAATGCAAATGGATATTTTAATAGAAAATATGTAATACCATCCCCATTATATAACATGCGCTGATCCTAAGTTTTTCGGGAGAGGATCGAACCTGATAATTTTGCGGCAAGGTTATCTAAATCAACGTTAGTGAAATGATGAACCCGACCTATAGGGTAACAATAGTTCGTTTTTAAAAAATGCAATTTATGAAGATTTGAAATGCTGCATTGCAGTATTCTAATAAATTATAAGGAATTTCATAGCGTAGGAGCCGCATGCAGTAGGTGTTCGTTAGGATCTCATTAAAAAAAGAGCTTTGACACTCGATCTTTAAAAAACATGCCTTTTTTCTCAATAGTTAATTGAATCTAGCACAAACGTGGTTCTTCATTCATCTTTGACACAAAAGGCTCTAGTTGGTTTGGAGAAAGCTTTGGGGCTTGCCGAAGCAATTGTCTCATTGGTGCCATCGATTGATGTAAGTGCGACATTTTTTTTTTATTTGCATCATGCTTGTCACCGTCATACGTAGGTCTGAGGCTCAATTTAATAACGTATAGGTGTCAGAGGAAGAAGCTGATGAGGACACCAGTTCAATATCGAGGACGATGAAACCAGTCAAGCATTGTTACTTCTTACCAATATGGCCTTTAAGACGCACGGTATTTCACTTTTGATTTGCGGTTTGCTTCGTATATAAATCGTTCCTTATGCGTCATAAATCAAGGACTTCAATCTTAAATAATGATCGGATTCCGAGCTGTCTTGCAGCCATCAATCCGTGAAGTTGTTGATGTTTAAACTGCTAAGAAATGCCAGAAATAACTGGCAGTGAAGTTTCATGATAGACGATCAGTATTTCGAAAATCCACAGTTATTACATTTTAGGGAGGATTGTAAAGTTGATCGATAAACCTATGGCAGTAATAGTGTTAAAATTGCGATCTATAGTTGGTACATGAATAAAATCAAGATAGTGTAAGGCTAGAAACACAACAAAACTTTTAAATTAAGAATGATAATTTTTTTACCACTAACGCCAACCAGCGGGCTAACCATCGGTAATTTAAATGCATTACCAATATTTGCCCGCTGGTTGGCGCTGGTGGTAAAAAAAGTAACATTCTTTCCTAGAAGTTTTGTTGTGTAAGCACCCTAAGACTTCACTATAGTCATAAAATACCAGGGAGGATGCGCTTGGTGCCTTTTAAAGTAAATTGGAAAAAAAACAAAGTAAACGTAGTGTGGCTAAGTAAGGCTATACTTTGTTTCCAAATGTATTGCTTGGTAACTTAACAGTTATTGTTCCTCCAATACGTTAAAGTGCAGTTAAAAGTGCTCCAAATATATTGCTCCTTGCTAATAGATGTAATAGATGTACAGTATATACACTGTATAGTGCGTATGCCGAACTCCCAGTGGGAAACATTAATTTAATCTTGACACTATATACTTAAGTGCAATTTTAAAATTATTACTGGTGCATTTATTGTAAAGCAAAAAGGTTGTCCAATACTTGATGTCTAAAGTTGGTGTATGCTTTGTAAATTTATTTGATCCAGAAATAGTTTGCAGGGCTCAAAATGATCTTAAAAACTAAACGCCATTTTAAATTATAACGCATGCTGGATTTATTACAAAAAAAACTTAACAGCTTTGCTCAATGTTTGCTCAGTTTAACCGTAAATATTCGAAATCCATAACGTAAATCATGAAACTCTTGTACCACTTATTTCTGACATGTCTCGGTGCGTTCGACTTCAAAGATTTCGTACGTTGATATAATGGCATCATGCGTTATTAAAATTTAAGTCCCGGAATTACCATAATAGGACTAAGTTATGAAGCACCAAGCGCGTAATCCTCCTTCTTTACTAATTTTACATAATAATCCTTCGGCATAGTAAATTACCGATTATTACAAGTTTGGTGAAAATTGGATATTTGGAAATTTATTTCCATATACGAGCCGTACCTTAGTTATACATGTACATGGCATGCATTTTTAAACTGGGTAAGGTTTGTAAAGCGACTAAACCCATATCTTAGCTGGAAATATGAAAGTATGCAAATAAAAATTAGCAAAGGCAAATTTTTAGTGTAAATTCCATTCATAATTTCTAAAAAAAAAATAACCATTGATTTTTAAGTTATCCCCCAGGGAACTTCCTAATTTAATTTTTGTGATACTAACTTTTTTGGTGCCCATTGGTGGTGGGCACCTTTGGCATCTTTGCAACCTGTGCAACTTTTTTAATATAACAAAAAATCATTTAAAAAAATGATCAGGTTATTTCTCTAGGGTATAGCTTAGGGATCATGAGACAATTTTTTAAAATTTTGAATAACAATGGCAGGGTTGACGAAAAAAAATTCCCATTTCTTACCTATGGCAGGTGAGTGCGAATGACCTCGACGGATTGATGATTATGAATTGTGATCAATTGCACTGCCTACAAATGCTTTATAATGTCATCTATGATCTATATGTAGAATTACAAGCTAGGATACTGATAAATTATTCAAATTTTCATTGGATATGTTAAACAACAAAAAACAATCAAATTTGCTAGTTTATTTCAATTTACCACAATATTTCTCTTGGTTAATTTCATGTTTGTTGTCCACAATGATGCAGGCAAAGTATATTCACTCAAGACGTTCAGAAGTAACAGAAATTGTAAGACTGTATTTACCCGGTGATGATATTGTCGCCCATCATCAGGTAATTCTCGAACATATTCAATTTGGCTATTTTTAGCGCAATTTATGTTGACTAATCTAATTGAACTAAATTTTTTTGCAACAAAGAGAGACATGAGGATAAAGACTTTGGCTGAGAATGTATTTTTCATTCCTCGATTTTTGCTACGTTACATTGGAAAGGCAACTTGCGAGTTGAGTGAGAGACAAATTGGTGACCAAGTTTCAGGTAAATTAATAAGATAGCTAATTTAAATAGCTTTCTTCAAATTTTAAGTTTATTCTTAAAATTCATAAAAATATTTTTAAAGGATAAGTTTGGGATCTTATAGAAAACTAATTTAACATTTAGAGCTTCAGTGTCTAGTTTCATGATAATGCATATGTAATCTTAATTCGAAGCTTAGACACCTTTTGCATAATTTTCTAACCGGAAATAAATTTCTGACGTAGAAAAATCTTTAATAACTGTCTATTTCCAAGATTCCTTTGAACACATTGGGTATTATTTATTTTCATGTTTATCCTTTGTTTGATGATCGAAACAGATGATCAACCATTGCAGTCTGATCAAGAAGTGGAGCAGCCCCCATCTGATGATATTGCTTCCAATGATAAAGATGAATCCGCTCCAGTAGACGATCTAAATAAGTCTGTGAATACAAGTGCTACAGATGACACTATTTTTCACGTAATTTGAATGTCTTGATTGTATTCTTTAAAAAAGAAAGGAAATTGGGATTGAAATGATCTTGATTGAAAAGAGAATGGGGATGGAGTGACTCAGCTTCATCTCACTTCGTACATTTGTACTGGTGCAAAACTCCAGCCTACTAGCAACATTCTTGAATTCCATTAACAAAAATCTTCACTTCTTTGATATCCTATATTTTAAATGAAATTATGTGACAAACTTGGTGGGGAATTGGCAAAAAGAAAGGAAATTGAGATATTAATAATAATGAGGAATCGCTGCATGAGGAGTGGGAACGAAGGTATAGGAAAGAAAAAAACCAAATAATTACAAGAAATAAGAAAAATCATTGGAATTAAGGAAGAGGGGAGAAAATTGAAAAGACAAAAGTTATTAATTTTTCTTTTATAAAATCATCATTTCAAAAAGACAAGATCTTGGGTCTATTTTGCATTTCTTTTGTATGCAAGAACGATTCGCGCACGTTTGATTACGTTTAAAAAATACAAAAACCGAATTTTTAATCTCACTGGTATAGTAGTTCTTATTTGAAACACTGTGAGTGATTCCTTGCCACATAATTACCAGAAGATCGACGCTTTTGGTATCTCATGTTGCATATTTTCTATTTGTAAACACCCGTTTCTTCACTCAAAAAGCAAAGATAAATTGAATTAAGACACAAATATTTCTTTGTAATTCATTATTTGCAGGCATGTGAAGGAGAGCAAGTTTCGGATGAGTACCACAGTGGCACTGATGAAGATAGCAACGATGATCCACCACAACTCCACGTGGAAATTGCAGACAGTAGCAATGTTAATCCAGAAATTGATGATGGATCGGTTGTTCTCGTCAGTAACATGCCAGAATCGGAGCGTGCAAATCGTGTGTCACTACATAACGTTCCAACAATAGTGTTCAACGAGCCAGTAGTCTTGGACCCCAATCCTGATGCAGTTTTTGCTCCGCACGATGTAAGTAAAACAACAAACTCATGATTTTGCAAAAGAAAGTGTTCTGTGCTTGTGGCAATGACTTCACTTTTAAGAAAATCGTTGCCCGAAAATTGTCTACCAGCGATCGTTGTCAATGGACATTTTTCGAACTTATTTCTGCATAAAATTAGTATTTTCAATAAAAACTGTTGCGAGTAGATAACGAGGGTAAAGTACTAAAAAATGTGAATTTCAAATTTCTAGAGATATTCGCGCGTTAATTTTAAATCATAAAAAATCGCTGATATTTAAGTGCGTGCAACATCAGGCGATTAAAAATTGACGATTCATTTCCGTTCAGAAATTCAACTTACTCCATGTTATTTCACACATAACTCGTGCTATAGATTTTTATCTATAATGGATAGTTTTTAGACGCAGCTGTTAGTAAATTGCTCATGAAAACAAAATGTAGTCTTTGCCAGTTTCACAGAAAATACATGTATATGCTTCTTTGTCATCATATTTGAAATTGAAGTTTTTTATACATTTGATCACTTTTTTCCCCCCAGGCCTCGCATTTGCATATGGACGGTTATCCGCACCTTGTGATGCAGGATCAGAATCAAAATGAAAATGAGAATAATGATGACCATGGTAATGCGCCTGATACTGAAAGTTGATAAGTTCTTTGTCCGATATTTACACAGAACTTTACTATGTTTGAATTTTAATGCACATAATGGAATTAACGCGAGTTAACTTTCAGTAGTTGTTTGCTTTATTTTGCACATTTTCGTGTATTTTGTAATTAATCTACTATACGAGGGATTATCCTACGATTATCCCAGATTTTTTATTAACTTCTCTAAACTTTTAAATTGTAAATAATTTTTGTTAAATAAAGACTGGTGTTTGTAAATCTGCTTTAGTTATTTGTAGGCTACAATAGAACATTATTGGGTCTAAGGTTTGTATTGCCAATTGCTACTAAAGCAGGTTTCAGATGAAGATAACAGGAATTAAGGAGACCCACAACAATGTTACGTACATGTAGAATTGTTGTGGAAATTACAAGCAAAAGAATAATTTCGTTGCTTTGAAAGCAGTAATTTTGCTAATAAATGCAGGCATCATCATAATTTCAGTCCGTATTCACAATTATGAAGTTACAATTTTCATGTGTGTGATTTATATGAAGATGAATCTGAATTTGAACTACATGTAATTGCGAGACTTCGAGTCCATATCTGTCCAGATTAAAATTGTTAAAATGACGTCATCACATGATTCCTTTCATCTTGTTTAAATTAATCGCATGGTTTACAATAATTTAATTTCCGCTCACCCACGTTTAAAAATAATTACAAATTCGTAAACGTTGCAATACTCGCCGTCCATATGCTACCAATTACGAAAACAACTTTTACGAACAATTGCGTTCATTCCGAAAAGTAGGCTACTCCGTAGACCTAATGTTAATTTTCGCTCCGAATTCCGAAACTAAAATTACTCATCTCTTGTTTTACGAAGTAAATTTCCTCATTACTAATTTACTATTAACATTATTACCATTATCCTCGGAAAATTCCCCACATTTGGTTAGAGGGAGAAAGAGAAAACATTGCCATCAAAACCGAGGTTGGAAACATTTTAAATCTGATTTCGATTTAATAAAGATGTGAATAAGAAAAAGAGAAGATACTTAGTATTTGAGGTTGTAATGATTTTTTTTTTATAAACTCGACCATAAAAGTGTAATTCAACTTTTTTCGGGTCCCTACAGGTTCTTTAAAACGCGAGTCGATTGTATTGACAATGGCTAATTTTTTAATTTAGTTTCCCAGTGTCCCTCGTGGGATAAACTACTGTATTTTTATTTCAATCTATAAAGAAATTGATTGACTCAATCAGATTTTTCGTCTATAAGTTTCAATTTCGTAGAATCTAATCAAGACCCCCCTCGCAACCTTAAATTTGAATAAGCGCGGGCAACAATAAAAGTCGTGAAGCAAAAGCGCCATTGTGCAATGTATTTCCATCGAGGGGGCGCCACAGTCAGGTGGTCAACTTTCGGTTTTTCGAAGCCGCAGTTTTATCTCGGGTTGTCGCGTTGTTCCTTTGTCTCGGAAGAGATATCGAAAGCATTTCGTTGTTTTACTGGTGTTAATTCGGTGCGCAGAAAACTTCTGTATATTCATCATGGCTGATACGGATACGAATACTGCCAATACTGCTGCCGAGGAAGTGGAAATCCTGGATTCGCCGAAACCTGAGTAAGTAACCTGGGTGTGACAGCTTCGAGATTGCGGATATGCCTAGTTTAAGCCTAAACATGGACGAGTGTTAATGCGCACAATGCGTTTTGTACATCCATCAACAAATTTGCAGTTAATTATCAGGCTATTTTGACAAGCAGAAATTGTCCGTCACACGTGTTGATTTCGAATTTTTTTTTGAAATGCGTGAATTTCACGCATGTATAATTTGGCGGCATTTCAAGTCGTCGTTAGACAATGGTAACTGTAGTTACCATAGCCCATGTGTTTTAAAAATACTGGCTATTTGACTGGAAAAAAAACACGTCTTAGCATTCGCTGTACGTTTTCTTTTTAGAGTGAAGGCTGAGGAAAAGCAAGATAAGCCAGAAAAGCCAGAGAAGCCGGAGAAACCTGAAAAGCCTGCTGAAAATAATTCCAAGAAATCGGAAAAGTCTGAAAATAAGGGGTCCTCAAACAAAAGAAGAGTCTCGGCCGCTGAAGAGAAACGAGGTGGCAAACGATCGAAAAAGGATGCTGCTAATGACAAACCCCCGAGCACTCGGCGAATTTACATAGCCAACATCCCATATGATGCAAAGTGGCAAGATATCAAGGACCTGTTCAGAGATAAAAGTTAGTTTGCTGTGCATCACTTTAATGTTTTAGTTTATTTTGCCAACCAAATTATGTATCCTGAAATAATTTCTCGCATTTTAAATTGTAGTTAAGGATTGCGAATATGTCCACCTGTTTGAAGATGATGATGGGAAAGCAAGAGGTTGTGGGTAAGCATTT
Source organism: Megaphyllum sjaelandicum (assembly GCA_034698745.1). Classification (NCBI taxonomy): domain Eukaryota; kingdom Metazoa; phylum Arthropoda; class Diplopoda; order Julida; family Julidae; genus Megaphyllum; species Megaphyllum sjaelandicum. The sequence goes on from JAQGBX010000028.1 coordinate 61,389, forward strand.
TTATCAACTTTCATAGTTGCATTTGTGACATCATGTAATCTTCCCCCTGATTCGAATGCTTTTGTACCTTCCCACTCTCCTTTGGCTTGGAAATTTTCAACCTAGTCTAGTGTTTGAAGATGCGGGCACTACATTTTCAATAAGTCAAACTTGATTTACGCTTCTTATATTTTCCTAGTCTTGTTGAGTTTAAGGATCCTAATTCTGTGAAAAAGGCCCTGGAACTCTTTGACAAGTATGACTACAAAGGAAGAAAGCTTGTTGTAAAAGAGGTGAACTGACAATAATAATTTGTGATGTTCTACTGAATGGTTTTCTTATCTGTGCTGTTACATTATAATTATCTTGCTTTGTCTAGGATTTTGATTCACAACGAGATCACACGGGTCGCATTATTAAAGATGCAACAGCGGGAAAGGGTCGTTCATCAAATAACAGTCATGGAGAGGGTAGAGGCGTAGATAATGCTTCCTTTGGTGGTTCTAGACATGGAAATCAGCGTTATGATGGATCTGATCGTAACATGATGAATTCTTCGGACAATTCATCATCGAACAAATGGGGAAATACATATGGTCTCAGTCCCCAGTTTTTGGATTCTTTGGGAATCAATTGCCCTCTTACGAATAGAGTATTTGTAGCCAACGTAAGTACCAGACTTAACTAATTTGAAATCTTGTGTATATTGGTTTATAATTATATTATTCAAAAATATGCTTGACTAGTGAATAATTAAATGCCTCTTTTCTTTATTAGTTGGATTATAAAGTATCAGTTAGAAAGCTTCGAGAAATTTTCAAAATGGCTGGCCGTGTACAAAATGTCAATTTGAATACAGACAAAGATGGTAATAGTAAAGGACATGGACTTGTCACATTTGAACATCCTGTGGAAGCTGTGCAAGCTGTCTCTATGTTTCATGGTCAAATGCTGCACGATAGGCCGATGACTGTTAAAATCGTAAGTTCAGTTATATACAATAGCTTTAGTGTAATCTAATACTGTATATGAAATAGAAAACGTGTGGTTGTGTGTGGGGATGGGCCATTCAAAAAGGAGCAAGGTGGCTTAGAGGTTAGCATCCTCGTCTTGCATTCGGTAGACTCAGGTTCGATTCCCAGGTCGGCTATCTTCGAT
>JAQGBX010000029.1:0-62232 GCA_034698745.1 Megaphyllum sjaelandicum
CCAATGTATAAAAATTCGGTCAACATAAGGAGGTGGTCAACATATGGATGTGGTCAACTTAGGAGGTTCTACTGTATTTATATTCAATGGAGACGATGGGGACATAAACAAAGCTGCAGTGCATTAGGGCATTACCCATCGATCCACGGTGACGGGGGACTCTGGGATACATGGTTTTTGTAGATGCGAGGGGCATAGCTCGTTGGACAACGGACGAAACGAACCCTCAGACAAAGACCCTGTACTTTACTTGGGCAAAATAGGACGAGAATTTGATTTGTAAAAGTCAGGAGGTCCATTTTAGGTGATACTGATATTGCAAACTTGGAGATGACGTCTTTTGAATGCTCCTTTGAATTACATCTCTTTCCATTTTTAAACATAATGGAGTCTTTTAATTAATATTACAGAAAAATTACTTGCGAGGAGAGGAACGTTTTTAAGTAACAATAAGCGTAACACGCTGTATTGCCCTTTTGGAAGATTTTAGTTAATGAGCACCGAATGGTTCATCTTTCAAGAATCAAGACATCTTTCATAATTACATTACGAATCAAGACATCTTTCATAATTACATTAATGTATATTTCAAATGTTTTCCCACCTGTAGCTTACATGTATATATAACAGTAATAATAATAATCGAAATAATGTTCTTTTAGCTGATTTTACTTAATGTATAATTGTTTATCGATTGGTCAAAAAGAAATAGTTATGCTTCGCCAAAAGGCAATGCTAAATACTACTGTACCCATGAAGTAATTTTGTAGCAAAATTCGATAAAGTATGAAACTTTGTACGTTAAGACCGCTTGATCTCGTTCCATATTTCGCATTAATTGCCAATTATTGGCAAAACCAACCGCTTTTCCAGTGCTAAATTTCATTATAATTAGGGTCAGAAACTTATCCTCACCATTTATGCCGAAATACGATTACAATCCAAAGAGCCGCAACCGTCCTAAACGAGCAATATTTACCACTGAAAGAAGTTCGTGTATACTGCACGAGGCATTTTATCGAAAAACCAGCTTGTGGATCCCTTAATTTGTCACTTCCACTCTTCTTCGATCAAATCCCATTTCCAGCCAACCAAATGAGGCACATCGAGGAAACTATAGCGCCCCCAATACCTTTTTCGCCTTAATCCACGACGCACGAGTCCTCCATGTTAATTGTGCATAAAATTGGATCAGGATGAAGAAAACATTGACATTATCATGCAATTAAAGCTGGCTACATCTTCGCCGACACTAATTGTACTTGGCAATTACTTGACTTTCCAGTCTGAGGGCTCCAATTGCAATTAAGGTTTCAATGTAAACTTTAGATCTCCTTGCATTAACTCCGAGAGGTTGCCTGCATTTACCGGAAATCGATTTTCATTCCAATAGCATTAAAATATATAGGTCAGCTGACAACGATATCCCAGAAGATATTGCGGTGCATTTGGAAACACGTGGACGCCATGGAAAACTTACAATATTACGATACAAAGTCAATTTAAACTTTACCATTCATCGCAAGCTGATACAACTGTTTCTTCAATTAAATTCAATACCGTATATGCTCTTGTTTTAAGAACGACCAATGGAATGATACGATGTATATTTCTAAACATTTCAGGTGTTGAAAAAGATAATTCGTAGCGTACATTGTGGACAGCAAACTATCGGAATTAGTAATGTTTGAAAGTTTCAAGTACATTGTTAAAGAACAAATTCGATGTCATATAAAAATCCAAAAATGCGTCATTTTTTTTCTCCTAAGAAACATTCCTTTTGAATTATTCTTAACTTCAATGTTCTTGACAAATGTCCATGGCAAGCTGATGCCGCTGGCGTTGCCAAAACGCTAAGAGGGTCTTCATAGAAAATCCAAAAAAGTTTCGAGATTTCAGGACAATACACCCATTGAATTACTCGTCACTTCCCAAGTTCATGCACCCATGTCAGACAAGCTTAATATACTGTGGAGTAAGCAGAAATGCACTATATGCATGTGCGCATCCGCATGAAACACCTCGTATAACAACCGCCCTGCAATGTGGATCCAACATGCAAACAAGCTTCCTCCAACAAGGAAGGGAAAAAAAGCATGTCAGCGAGCCGAGCATCCCATGCACATCCAGCCTCGCCACTGTACTTTATTGCCATTTCAAGTCACGCTTATGAAAATTCCTGGCAGGGAAATTCATTATCACATTGCCCATCAACAAGTCATCCCGTTCCGGGGATTTAAGCTCACAAGCGGGCCAAAAAAGCGGCGAGCGGCGCATTTCCGAGAATTGCAAATCCTTAGTTATATGACAAACTAGATGCATTTCGCTTCTTTATGTAGCATAATCTTTCTGCGCGCATACATCTAATTTTAATTCCAGCCAGAAAACTTGGCTGCAGTTCACGAACCAAGAATTAAAACGCGTTCATGGCGAAGTCTGCAGCGCCAAATTTATTTCCCTAATAATGAGAACAAGAATCGCGAATGTGGAAAGAAGTTTCGGGTTCGTTATATACGAACTTTGATGAAAAGCAATAAAGACGCAGTTTCCAAGAGCAGTGCATTTAAGAGCAACGAAAGTTTTCATTCAACAAACTTTTGAAACAAATTTGCCATTGCGGATTTGATCAGATTACAGAACAGAAAAGTCGTTATTGGACGGTGCAGCATATTCGGATGAATGGAAGATACATGGCTGCCTATAAGATCAATCGAGTCTCCAAAAATTAACTCTGCCATGACTATAATTTATATCAATAGCAAATTATACGAATACCGTATTAGCGTGAAAAAACGATTTAAAAGTTGTAATTGAATACCCTGCAAATTAACGACTTGTACTAATATACGAATAGTTGACCCAAATATGGCTTTCATGCATGTATCAAAAACCAAGTTCATGCAAAAAATCGACAGTTCGAACTTTTATTGTGAAGCAGCATGTTCGAATAATAAATAGGTTAATATCTCCAATACGTTATGTCAACGTCCCATTGATACTCTCGTATTTGCATGGCTGTCAATGACACATGAATTTGCTCTGAATAATGAAGGCACTGACAGTAAATAATCGCGTAAGCTGTCAAATAAATTACGACAAAAAGCGTGTGCGAACATTTTACTTCGAGCGTTGGAATCAAAGACTTCTGGGGCACCCTTTACAATGCGAGCGCAATAACGCATAGGCACCAGGTCGATTGACCTTTACAAAATAGGAATGCATCCGATCAAGGTCTGAAAGGTTCATTTTGTGGCCCAAATGACCACCAGGGGTGCACTGTTCAGAGAATGGGCCTATAAAGTAGCAGTGATGGCACCGAGTTAAGCTCGCTGCGACTTCATTCCAGCATTTTTGCTCACCCAACAATGGCCATTGTATTTTAGTTAAGCTTCCGAATAACACGGCTTACACCATTATTTTCTTCCTCCACAGGCCTATCTGCGCGCTTTATCCCACCCCCTTATAATAACAATAATAATATTGCATTGCCTTTTCAAGCCCTTCTTTCATCCTGAACAAGCTCTTCCTTCCTCCCAATCTAACCGATGAACCTCTCTGAAAATCTCTTCCACTTCATTGGAATAACACAAAATCCCCGCCAAAAAACCCGCTTCCCCCATCCCATCCCCGCTATAAAACGAGCAAATGGGCATCTTCATGAAGGCATTGCGCTATTAGTACCCAGCCTAATTATCCAATGATCCGATTAGTATATAGTAGTCTAATCCTTGGTGATGGCCAAAGGCCTAATCAGGCAAAGAATGGCTTTGTAAAAGGCGAGGTGGGGGTTAAGAGGGTTAGAGGGGTAAGGGGTAAAGGAAGAAATCCAAACAATATTAATTACAAAAGCAGGCCTTTGGAGGGGAATAAAAATGCATCCGATTGAGCATTTCGATGCGATGAGGGCGAGTTCATGCTTTTGGTGGAAGAGGACGAATATCTACATCTATAAATTATGCAGAAGAAACTTCGCCAAATATCGTGTTTCAAAGTCTTTGTCCACTAATCTGCAGGAAGATTGGCAGCCAACTATGAAATAATATATGAAGTTTAGACATGCATGTATGTTTGAGTACATGTTTCATTGTCCAAATGCCAAGAAATTGCGATGTTAAACTTATGGCTTACACGCATAAAGTGCAAGTACGTGAAATGATGTATCGCTCTTAAAAATGAATTTCTATTTATAAGATTGGGACAGAATTCCAGAAGCAGTGATTATACTTTTTTAACATTCATTTCCCTCATGTTACACGAAACAAGCTTCATCAGCATATTGACGATATCAATTTGAGAAAGATAATTTTAATAAACTAAGCGACAATTTGTTCTTCCATTCAGCACATGCGCGCACCAACGTTGCAATTTATTTGGTCACTGGCAATTTCGGACTCTGTTGCATCAATTTTAGCTTCATGATCGTGTGGCTAAAATGTTGACCCACGCATAACCCATGTGTCTTATTATTGCATAAACGATAAGTGGCAAGGGAGGGCCAAAAACGCTCTTTGTCCCGGCGCATCATTTCCACTTCCGACATTTTTAAACTGCATGCGCTTCAACGAGAGAGGCGGCTTCGAAGCAACAGCTTGCAAATTGGATGAAGATGTATGTTTGCACAGACAAGTGTATGATTTTCATGTTTAATAAAATATGATTAACTGGCTGTCTATTAGGTGTAAGACCTATCAGATAGACGTCCATCACACGAACAATCAATGACGAAAAAAGGAGTTTGTTTTATTATGATCTCTTGATGATCATAATAGTACGCAATGACATTTTCCTTGACAGTATATACAAAATGCCACACTTCACGTCAAGTTTAACAAAACGCAGGTTACATCGCCGCGATTAGCGCTGCATGCATGGGGAACATCCAAAATACTCTCGACTAATAACATGAATGGCGTTGAGGATAGGATCGAGGAGCGGATACGCAGCAGAAAGAAGTTAAGAAGCTGTGCTTTAAGCCACCACAAAATCAGGGTAAAACAAGTTTTATTATCATAAGTGCTCTGGAAGGGATGATTAAAGTTTTGAACAATTAATTAACCGTTTAATCGGAAAGGTTAACCCCCAGGTTGGGCAGTGACAATTAAAGGATGGTTCTTTCAAAGATTCTGATGAGCAGGATTACACGTGCAAGTTCATAATACCGATACTCAAACAGACGATCAAATTTCAGCGATACTGCAATGTCGACCTTTATGAACGGCCATGGCAATTCTACTGACCCCTTTTGAGGGGCAGTTCATAAAAATCGACATTGCAGTTTCGCTAACATTTTTTTCGTCTGTTTGAGTACCGCTAATGTGCATTGTGGAATGCATAGTTTAAAAACTCGAGAAACTTTGACGCGACCCAATATTTAGAATGGACCTTGTGCAGATTTCGTCAATGCAGCCCAATACGTTACTCTGTATAAGGTCCATTGCTTGTAGCCCCACCTGTAAGTATACCTGCGTGTATTAGAGCCTGAACGGTGCAAAGCACTTAACACTCATATTTTTAAAAAAATAATCACCGCACTCATATTTCAAAGAAATGACTTGAAATGCATTAGTAAACTATGAAACCTGTCCTATCGAAACAAACAGAAAAGTAGGCTATAGCGTTACACATGAATATTGAGCAATATTCGAGTCATGTCCAGAAACAACGTTTTCCATAGTTCCCAACAACATAGAATGAAACATCTCAAAGTTTTTTCCACTTCCAAGCAATAACTCGACGCTACAACCGGGCCAAATGAGTCACGAGCAGTGCCCGTTGGTCGGGCACTACGGCTACCAGAATCACTCTGCAAAACGAGTGCAGCAAAGTGTGCCTCCGACGTGGTTGCTATCGGCAAATAATGGATCAATAGCCCTCGCTAAAGTGCGCCATTAATGGCAAACGAGCAGAAAAAGAAATGTCCCTTTACGGAGGAGCGCAACTTGGAAAAGCCGAATTTGCTCGATGGTGCGAACCTCCCTTTCGGAAAAGCCCTCGAGATGCCATTTGCCAACCGCTACATAACCGCCATCAGGGGCGAGACGGTCGCCCATCAAGAATCGGCCAACTGGTCGCTGGAAATCGCCCGGTAATGCGTCCGTAATTGACAAACATGACCAAATGCCAATGTTCCGAAGTATTCCTGCAGACGCAAATGGACGTGGGATGGACCTGGCAGACGGTGGCGCCCCCCCTGCCCCACCCGACCCCTGCCAGCATGCAACCATCACTGTCATTTACAGGAGATTCGGGTGCTTTTACATCGATGCACTTCTCCATTTATGCCCAAATGCGATTCTGCCCATCAATGTTCCCAGTGAGAGAGTACACTCGACGCTTAAGTGCTTCGCCACATAAAACTGGTCGTTACTGCGTGCCATTTATTAAAAGCACTACACGTATTACAAGCGTACATCCACCGCAATACGCTCGAGCATCCCACCGGCCGTAATGGCCAACTGATAACCAATTAAAATGGAATACCAAAACTGATTACGAGAGTAATGGGTCGCGCGAGAACAACCGGACAAAAGCCGTGCCAGCTAGGAAAGAGTCAGAAGTAGAACAGCCAAAGAAATTGCTCCAATGCCGTGATCCTACGTGCATGATCCTCGTGAGCACACGAGATGTTCTTGTCTGTATCGCAAAAAAAAAATTAACCGGACACATGGTGAATCCATTCCTAATCGTTGATCAAACATAATAGGCGTCTTGATTCCGGTCAAAAGAGTGAAAAGTATTTATTTCTTGAGTTAGAAATTGGACGAGACTTCGTCTTGTTTAAAGACCGTCATGCAAACACGAGTCAATTAGTTGCTATATTTCTGGAAATTAAAAGGCATGTTCAAAAAGTCCTGTTTTATTCTTTGAAATTTATAAGAAATCAAATTTTCCAATCTTTCAATTTTCAAAACATAAATTAAATCGGGTAGCTTTTAGTCTGAAATTTTCATTTTTAGGCTAAGAGCCATATGGTTAGTAAAATGCTCAGAAATATGAGCTTGACTTTTGATTTCGGACACGACTAAACTTTCCTGAAATTCGGCAACGCAACAAATTGCCTTGAGTGTTACAGACTTTAAAAAGGATATTCTGATCGATTCGATTTTTGTGCACTTCATTTGCCAGTTTGCGTACATGTACTGTAAGTATCGTTTTAGACAGGAAATGTTTGCTTATGGGTGAGCGTGGTGATCATGAGACGGCGCCATAACACTTTTTGAAGAGTATACTTTTTTTTACATAAATAAATCTTTAATGTGCTTATAAATTTAGCTCCATTACGTTCTGGGCAATGGCATATTCCATGTCAATAATTTCTAAATGCATTTTCCTCGCACTCACTCCTTGCAGCAGAGTAGAGGCATGCAGCTATAGCAGTGTACTTCTGCCCATCTAATCACTATTCTACGCCATTAGGCAAAGCCATAGCAGCCATTCGAGATAGAGGCTTTTTTCTCCGAGGAGTAATCACGGGCAGTGTCTTAATAGGTTAACAACCCCCATACGGTGGGTGTTAATGAATCCGAGTCAGGATAAGATGGCAGAACAGCGATGTCATTTGCCAAATGAGAATGAATGGGCAGTTTGCGTAAGGCTCTTTAAGTTTCTTACAAGCTACTGTACTCCAAACATTATGGAATTGCTCGCTTCCATAAAAGATAAGAAGCACACTTGGGAATGAGGTTTAAAAAAAGCTTCAATATGATAAGGCTTAATTTGAGAGGATAACATTCTAATTAAATAGAAAATAGATGCCGGTGGTCAGGCGGATGAAGGCCACTCCCCCAGAACTGCAAAAAAGACCGGAAACAAAGAGCCTCTAGACGATTCCAGATACATGTATCTTGGAAGATGCTATTGAAGAAGGACTTTCTGCATATTTCCATCGATCCAGGAAGATCGTTCAAAATATCATTTTGTAAACAAGCAATGATCCATTACAGCATATCTTAAAATTCCAAGCAATATATAATGCAGAAGGAAATATACAAAAATTTAAATTCGAAAACACCTAATGAAATAAGATTCCAACACTCATTTTTCTAGACCTAAAACACATCAAAGTCAAGTTTCACCAGTTATGAGAAAACGGTGCAACACAATATTCGATTCAATTCGACTCTTGAAATACAGGTGCAGGGTGGAGCTTATTCCAGTCGCTTGGAAACCAGTGTCGCCAAGTGGCAATAGGCAAGCGGCCATCATCCTCCTGTCCAGGCTACCCTGAAGCGTGAAAATGGGCAAGGTCAAAACTAGAAAGATCGTGTTAAGATTTCTGCAGGAGAGCAACAATTCTTGATTTTTATCGGTGCGCATGGCAGTCCTGGATTTTCTGCCGGTAAGGCCAGTAAAGCTCAGGATGAAATCCATAAAACACATCGTTTTGTTACGAGCTTGCAACGCTTCATAATCCCATCGTTCTTATCTGGAGCCTTGCGGAGCCATGCTCGATTTCAGCTCCAAAGTGGGTAACCTCCCCTGCAGTAAAATATGAAAACTGCTGGGTAATTTCAGACGGGGAGCTCGGGCCTTATTCTTGCCGTTGACAATTCAATTAATATAATCTGGCATATCAAAACATAGCGTGGTTTGGCCTGCCCCGGACCACCCCTTTGATTACAGAGCAGAATGGACTAATGCTGCAGAGAAAAATCAGTTTTCTCTGCCCCCAGCCAGAATCGCAAAAAAGACGCTGCTATAGCTGCGAACGATTCTGCGTGCAGGAATGCCATCGTGGACATGAACGGACTGCTTAATAAAACAACCAGCCATGATTCCTTGGCTTTTATTGTCCCTCTGCAATTTAAGGTCATAAACGACAGCTATAATCGTAACTAATTCCGAGCATAAATTCCCATTTAATAATAAAGCATCTGCTCCGAAGGGAAGATGGCCTTTTGAAAAAGCAGGGCGAGCAAGTTATCTAATATGAAAATATTTATAAAATGCCTGTTCGAAGACTCCATTTTTTCAGATAAGCGCTAAACGAGACCAACCATAAGGATCTGCTCTCGTGCGCTTTTATTGCCAACATTTTCGAAGCGTGCACTTATCCTATACGACAATAAAACTAGCGCTTATTAAAAATTACGCATTACGAGTTAAAATTCTGGTGCTCAAGAACATCGTTTTTAATGACGAACATCATTTTAGATTAGTGCAGTTTTACCACTATGTTGCATTAAAGTGCAACATGTAAATGTGGGAAAACGCCTCAATGCTATAGAAAGAATTACTGAACTCAAAGCATGGTCATGAAGAGTACATGTACAACTTTTTTTAAAAAAATTTTGCTTAACTTTTGCTAATTATTATTATTGATGGTCATTATGCTCACTTTACGAAATAACAGGGGAAATAAAACGTGACTATGACAAACTAGAATAAGAAGATGCAATTTCTCTAAGCAAGTTATTAAATAAAGACCTCGTAATAAGAATTTCCGAATAAACGAGTTATACAGGTAACTGGTTAAACAGTATGCATATTTTACATAGCACGTACTGTTTATAAATGCATGTAGTATTCATTTAACGCCAAATAGCCCATGTGATATTAGCTTCAAATACATGCACTGATGTCCAAAAGAGCAGCAGAATTTATATACATGTACGAGTTTACTTGTGAAGATTGGACAATTATGTTTAGCTTTTGGACATGAGTGAAGATTTGCTCCTCATACAAATATTCTTCGAATTCCAACCAAAATACTAACTTTACTGCATAAGTTTGCATAGTCTTTGACATTGACATTTTCAAAGTCTTTGGCATCGACATTTCAAAGTTTTTGACATCCCTCATTATACTAACTTTAATACGTATACAGTATCGTGATGCTGTAAAAGAAAAACAGTGTCTGATATTTAGCAAAAAGCCTAAACAGTACTGTACCAAGAACTGAACAACAAACCATGGTACAGATGACACGTAGGTCAATATTTCACAAAATCTCATTAAAACTTCGTTATTTCATGGAAACGCAATTTCGTTTCACACGTAATTTGGTTCCACGTTTGAAAACCATATTTCCTAATTCTCCCAGCCAATTAGGGGTCTTGTTTTCCCAATTTCTGGCCACGTCTCCTCTCATTAAACAGTATTAAATCCTTGAAGTCTCGCAGAGGTCCTATCGGAACCTAATTCACTGTAAATAATTCACGTTGTATATCTTTGTATATGCATAATGCAAAGATGAGCGTAACATCATTAATTGAAGTGCTCCTTGCAGGCGATATGAATGCACGTTCCTAATTAGGCCCACTCGTAAACGGGCAAGATCCTAATGAAATTGGGCAGGTGCCTTTGCTAATAGCTTTGAATTTTGAATATACCTCTCAGTTTGTTCCATCCATCGTTTCTTGCATGTGCATGCAACGCCAGACCATCTGGCAGAGGAACCTTTTTCCGCAACGCTGAAGCTGTCGTTTCGCGTTAACGCCGCGCTCATTTGCATACTAATTTGCATAATGATTTACCGAACAATGGCTACGCGGATCCTCGCTCCATGCCCGAAACAATATCGGCGATGGCGCAACGCGTATATAGGAAACAGCCAGTCGTAATTCTGGATCCGTTGTCGGGACTGCCATTCGCACTGTCTGTCTTCCCAATGCGTAGACGGCTGATTACGAAATTAACATTCATAAACACTTCACTCTCCTATCTGGGCTCTAACTTATGACCATTAATAACGCACTAAAAAGACAACAGGGTAGAAGGACGCGATAATAGCTATCCTGCATCCTCGGAATAGAGAATTGCAAAGTACGGTCTCAGTTTCAACAATTACCTTTTGTCACTTCCCTCAGCGCGTACATCATTCCAAGAATGGAGAACAAAAAAATAAAAATGAATTGTGTAATTAATGAAGGTTATATGAGGTGCATCACGTGTCTCACGGCCGATCGATCGTGTGTCAAAACAACTGGCCATATCGCGAATTGCGTTCGTGGATTTCGAAAGTGGGACGTTTTGTTGGCGACTATTCGAAACATCCTGTATTTCCCAGGGCTGTCATTTGCATATTATAATTAACGCACTGCCAACTAACTTCGGGGCATCCGTTCCCTTCCTTATTCCTTGCCCCACCAATCAAAAAAGTACGATCCGAATTGCCATCGTGTATATCCTTAATTAACGTTTGGACTAAATAAGATGAGAGAAATGTAATTTGGAATACAATTTCGAGCAAATTTCCTTTGAAATATGCATTTCGTAATGTCAAACGTTATTTATAGTGGAACGTGCGTGTATTTCAAATTGCATTTCCACCAAATGAAACACGTACGCATTTACCGCATGTATTTGTATTTGAAAAGTATGATTTTTCATTACTTTTATACTTTGAAGTCCAGAAGTTGTAGAAAGAAAGTATCTTTCGCACGTCGTACTTTAATTCCTTCCAAGATTAGCAGCATTATTCCAAATTCAGATCGCAGAAAATTGAGCGCGTTCACACATCTTGTATTCCGAAATCTTAAATGACCAACCAAAAACAAAATGGCCGCAATCGCATCATAACACGTATTTTGTCTAACCAATCTAGCTGGCAAATATTTCGCGTAAATAGAATCAAGGCATCGTTCCTCGATTTCGTACAATACTGCGATTAAAATAATAAGTAGAGAATGCATGTGTTACTCACCAATTATTCACTTGTAGGATTGTCAAGCCCGTGTCCTGAGCCAGCTGTTTCTTTTGATCTTCTGAAGGGTACGGATGCTGCGAAGGAAGAGTAAAGACAAAAATCAGTAAGTTTTATGGACCAATTACGAAGCCCCAATTAATTTGTCGAAAACAGAAAAAAAAATGAAAACAACCGTTTTAGAACTATCTGATTTAAAACGCTGAATCTTCTTCTAAATGCTTGCAGGGAGAGTTAGAGGAAAAAACACGTATATATATATATATATATATATACTTCCGTATGCTTGAATAAATGTAATGGCATCGTGAGGGGAATTATTAAGCGTAGTTTATTACACTTTTATGGACTCAAACCACGAAATTATAGGGTTTGTATAAATGTAAAATTTATAGGGCTATTACTCAACAGTCCTATAAATCTCGAAATTCACAACAGGACGAGTATTTATATAATTTGCAAACTGTGTTACCAGAAGGGGAACCGTTTTGCGAAATGACTATAGGTATTTTCTCCGTTTATATCAACCATAAATTAGACATCTTTTTGCCGACTTTTCTTCAGTACTCGTGGCATTACAGCTTCATTGCCAAAAAATTGTGGCTTGTGGGCTTTAATATTATAGTTGCCTAATGAGAATATGATAACCGGATTTTGAAGTTCAAATAGCCATGAATGATTGTTGCGCGGCAACATGATGTTCAAAAATAAATTTACAATTTAAAATCGATGATGGAAATCTCCGGAATACCAACTATAGCAATTTCGAAAATTGTCTTTATTTTAATTTAATTCAATGCAAGTTTCTTTAAATATTCGCACACTTCCGATTAATTTAACGTACGAAACGTGGTCAGAACTTAACTTCAGTTAAGGTTAATCAACAATTAAATTTAGCGTAGATATTAAAATGACTTGTGTGGTCCTATGTAGACAGGCAGCGACCTCCTTGCGCCCATGCATTTAAAAACCACCTGACTTATATTTTGCAAAAAAAAACACGAGTTTTAGATTGCATTCACACGCAATCACCTTAATCGTGGGCGCTTGCCCGGGGCTAATTCGCTGCCCACCTCAGGGAAATTAGACCATGATCAAAATAATTTGACAACATGGGATTATTACATAAGCACATGTCTCAGTGCGAGGATGTTCCCGAAATGAGTCGGTGAGACATAATCATAGCCAAGACCCTCAATTTGCCTACGCAGCAAAACATGGACGATCTATAGGTTTTATTACAGGTTCCAATATGATAACAGGTCCATGTATAATCACCACACTGTGATTCCACTTATTCTGCGAAGGATTACGATGATTGAACCCCCAGACTTGGCAATTAAATATTTTTCCTTTTTTTTATGAATCCTTCCTTGAGCGAGTTGAACCCACCAATGCTCGATGCGCATGAAAAGAAGATTAATTCGAGACCTAAATGCAAATCACACAACTTGAACGAACATCTTATCTTCTTTCGCGAGTACGCATATCTATAAATAAATACAGTCACGCAATTTCTCGTTGTTATTGTTTTTCACCCATCCATGTTTTAGCTGTCAAAAGAGGATGTTTCATATACACCCATTTTTGCATCAAAACAAAGCCCTTCGCTGCGCATAGATGAAATTCAGGTAATGCCATTTCCTAAATTAAAGATAAAAACCTGCAGAATTTTCCCCCCGGAGGTAGACCCATGCAACCTCTTCGTATATACACTTTTTTATCCTCATAGTCTTCGTGTTGTTGTTTGACGCCAGAAAACAATCAAGCTAAATAGCGCCGTTGTAGAAAGTTTTATAATCAAAGACGTGGCAAATTCAGAGTTCTAATTAATACTCATTTGCGTGTTCACCGGCTATTACCTCAAAGCGTGCAAGTCACTGTCCTTAAACATTTTGGCCACAAAGCCCTATTTTAATTTCTCGTGGCTAAACCAAATTTGCATGTAGAAATGATGCAGAAATCCTCCACCTTGTTTCCAAAAACAATCTTTTGAAACAGATTTTAACAAGCGCAGCAAATAATGCATTTTTAGCTGCAGTTTAAAATATACATTTTAAGAAACTATGAAATTTAGTGTCAACATAATATTATGCAGCACCCCAGCTTAAAAAGTAAGACAACTCGCGTTATTCATTTTCAGATCAAACGAATGTTAATGCATGACAATATAAAGTTCCAATTCTAGTCGAATTATATTAACTTCAGATATGTCGTATTTTACATGTACTTATTATTTAGATTATATATCATTTGATTTGGCAGGACTTGACAATTATTAAATGCCTCTTTATGTCTGATATAATACTTTCCTTTAATGATTTTTGCCAATTCTTCATTTCATTTAAATTCATTAAAAATAAAATAAAGCAATTCGACAATGATCAAACCAATCTTAATCTGGGTCACTACAGCTACCGCGGTATCATTTTTTCACCTTCTTAAACAGAAAATTGACAATGTTTGACTTGTGTCACTTATAAAGTAAGAGTGGAATGGAATGGGTCGGCAAGATTCCACATTCATTAAAGTTCTTTTTAAATATGTTTTTTTATATACATGCATCATGTTTTGCCAAATCTTTATTTCATTTAATTTCATTAAAATAAGATGAAGCGATTCGAGTACGATCAAAACAAATCTTAATCTGAGTCAACAGCTATCTCTTTTTTCATTTACATGAAATGGAATATTAATTACATATCCAGTATTCAGAAGTACTAGTGTTAAAGCACGTGAAGAATTCCTCGAGCTCAAAACGTTACAAATCTTCAATCGTCCTCGATACAATTTGCTCAGGGCCCGTACAATTAAAGTGCTCCTATTTTCAACTTAAACAAATAAACCAAACGCGCAGATTTCTAGAAAATGTATTAAACAGATCTAAGCTTGCACATTTTATGTGCAGCGTAGCTTAAATTTAGAAAGAACAACGACTTCTTTAGTTGGTTGGAATTTTTTTAAAGTTCGCAAGACAAGTAAATAAGCACTGAGCGAATGAATAGACGTACATTTTAAGCCTAGGCTAGAAAAATAAACAAACTAAGTGGAGGAAAATAAAACAAAGTGGGAGAAACAGGAAAAATTAAATATAGAGTTAAGGTAAGAAAAAGACGACGACTTGCAGGCTACACGGGGATTATTTTCAGCCCATCTGCCACGCACACATTCTGTTTGAAACCATTGGAAAAATGCTGATCCTGGGCAAAATATTTGCTATTAAATATCTGAACAAAATATGTATTTTGGGATCCCAAGGCTAAAAGTTTCGTTTACATAGAAAATGTAAACAGTAAAAAAATAAGATGAAGCGAAACAAGGATTTCAGGTGGTATTTTGGCTACGACGAAACTACTGTAATTCATCGATTGAACCAATCTCCATACTAAAAATGTGAAGTTTAAAATAATATAAAATAGCTAACATTGTGACAAAATGTCACAACCGTTCCTATACATACAGTATATTCTGAAGTGATTAAATAGCGGATATTTTCAAATTCATTTCAGTCCTATAAATACCAATGTGGTGAAAGTTTGTTGAAAACAAAACTAGGAAACAGAACTAACTGACAAGAACATCCTTGCTACATGTTTATATAGCTGGCGACATCCGCTCCTTGCAAACTGGTGTAGTTTAAAAAGTGATGTGTAATTTTATATTTCGGGCATCCTTTTTTAATGGAAGTGAAGTTGTCCTCCCTTCCGTCATTCGTATCCTTCTTCAACAAACTCCAACTTCCTTAAAACTGATCAAGTATATGAATTCCCCTTACATCGCTCTCTAATGATTTCCAAGAATCCCATACGAGGCTTCCAGAGATGGCAGACTCCAGCTGCCAAAAACTGTCGAGAATACAGCAATTTCTCGCAACTGCATAACGCATAAAAGCAGTAACTCTTAAATTCCACGATTGATTCCAGGACTGTAAAACGAATCCAAGCAGCACATTAAATGGCCATAGCTGGCCCGCGTTAAGACCTGCTCCCTTTCTTCCACGCGGCCACAATAACTGCAGCCAAGAATGTCCATCAGTGGCAGAAAAATCGAAAAATATGGGTGATGACTAGATTTATGGAGCATCATCTTCCGAAATTATGACATTAGCAATGGCGTTGGAATTGCCCAAACTTGTGCAAACTCTTTAAGTGACAATGAAAAAAGATAGCGATCCATCGTGGATGGAGGGCTCATTCCGGCCACTCGGTTAATGGAAGATGCCACGGGGAACAATATGGCAAAGAGAAAAAAAGAAGCCATAAAAGCCGAATTCCGAACGTCATAGTTGACCTGCGAGTATTAGCCAGGCCTGCCCTTCGTATATCATCTTTCCCCATTTCATATAACCAACAAATGTCTATTTCATCGTTCTCTATAAAAGGCTAATCTATTTTCATATTTTTTCGCCGATCCCAACCGTTCGTAGGAATGCAGACGCGCATTTCTGCTCGATTGCGCCACGGCGGTGTAACAACACGGATATTATAGGACGTGAAAAATAACTTTGAAGAGGCAAAGAATGCGGGCTATGTCAAAAGTGCCCTAACTGTCACCAACTTTCGTGGATGTAATAAACGGGACTGAATGGTTCGCATCGCGTTTCTTGCCATTATGGAAGAGGTTGGAGATGCGTCGCACAACGATTTGGCAAGGTTTTGTGTTTGTAGCAGCACAAGTTGCAACGAACAAGGCGCATAAAAGTTGGCCTGGCATTTCCAATAGGCCTGCAGTGAGGGCGTGGGCCATTGTTTTCGCAGAGTTTCTGATAAGGGGAACTGCTGATGGAAAAATTCATTGTTTTCGTTAAGAATGGATGGCGCTCCGGCGAGGATACGAGTCGGACAAAAGGGAAGCAAAACGAAATATTATTTCATCAAAATGACAAGAATCGTATATATGGCTTAATAGCGAAATGCCGACTTTCTAATTAATTTTGTCCACATAATTTTCATCACATGTAACAACTTTGACAGTGAAAGAAAGAATTCGTAAACTGAAAGTTTGCAATACAGTATTCGAGAAAGTTTTTCATCAGTTCAGCCATGTATCATTCACTACAGTGTAGCTCCACTAAAGAAGTATCCAAACCCGCGTATTTCTGCATGCTTCGAGGGTTAAATTTTACTTAATCCAAAGTCATGCTTGAAATGTAAAAGAAATTCGTAATTGTAAAAAATTAAGGTTTAGTCGCGCAATTAAGCAAGAATTAAACCAGAAATCTTGCATTAGATTGTGTGCAAAAATGTCGCCATAAAAAAGCTAACGTAATGTATACCAATTAATTTAAGGCCTACTCCACATTTGAAAAACTACAATGGCAATGGCAAACTATTGTGAGAAAATACTGCTGTCATGATGCAAACTCTGAACATGGTTCCCACACAAATCAACAAATCAAATCCACGGACTTTCCCATGCCTGCCAATCTCAAGACAGCATTCTCTGGCCATAAATCTGTATTAAAATGAATTGGAAATGAGATTAGCTACACGAATTGCATGGCTGTGAAAATATCCAGCATTACTGGTCGAATTAATGACATTTTTATGCAATTTCTTTTTCAATCGCATGGCTTGCCTGTTCAAAATCCTTGACAACTTTGCCACACTAAATGCCCCTAACCTTATCAAGTTTTCCCTGACCCATTATAAATCTCGCCACTCAGAACGTGAGTTTTGGAAAACTGTGGGATCCAGACTGATGGTTGATTGTTGCCAGGAAGTTTAAGACCCTACTAAACCATACGCTTCCTTAGCCATGTGCACTGACCCTAACATAAAAATATTAACAAGCATAAATAAGCAAGCTTGTGATTGATAGATTCGCAGTTAGACTGCTTGGATGGAAGCTGTAGGAAAACTTCCGAGAAACATATTGTTTCAATAAATATTAAATCTTTGAAAGTTTTAGAAAACTTTTATTTCCTGATTCATTATTCAGAAACACAACTTGCTAACTGCACAGGCCTAACTCAAACAGTATAAAAAACAGCCCCTGACTTGGTCATGGCCGAGATAGGACAATCGGGTGAGAACACACTGAATGCTTACTTTCAGCGTGCTTCCTTCAGCTTCTTTCCTGCTTGTTTTCATCTTCTTGTTTCCAGCTTTGAGGCGCACAATGAATGCTGATAGCAGTATGCTTGGTGGCGCCACTACATGCGTTGTGCTAAGTGTCTTACAAATCTGCTTTAAGGTTTGCAAAAAAAAGAATGTTAAAAACATTCTTGAAAGCTTATAAGCGCTTCTTGTAAGCTCAGCTCGGCTAAGCTTTCTTTGTGTGCGCCCTCCTTTATTAAAACGCATGCCGCATTCTTACCCCGCTTGGTGGCGCCTGCAATAAGCATTCATTGTGTTCTCACCCATTCCCCAAGAACCTCACAGCAAGCATGGCCCCATGCAAAGAACATCGAAACTAGTACAATGTATTAAGTTTTTGGGTAAGAACAAATGATGTGATCTAGCGAAAAACCCAGCAAGGGCGCTTCGCACAGACGGAGCCACATGGAAAGTCGTCCATTCTTTTGCGCGTGCCAAAAGAGGGTGGGGTCTGCGTGACACATCCAATGGAATGCAACTTCCAGTCCGTATTTTTTTTTTCCTACCTTCAAATTATTTTTATGCGATTTTTATTAAAGCAAGCGGGCGAGCTGGCAACACCCAAATCGCATGGGCTGGGTCCATGTGTCTGGCGAACATTAACGCGCTGACACGTCCAGGGAGAATGCATTGTCATGCATGAATGGGGTTCACGCCTTGTCCGAAGTTACTTAAGAAGACACTAACAAGCGAAATTGGATGTTCGCACTTCTTATCACATGTTTCGGAACATGCAAGGGCACATTATTGCGGTTGTAAAAGTGCATGTTCGAGTCAGAGTGAGAAAAGAGCGCAAAAAAAAATACATATATACGCTCCGAATTGAGAATGTGCATGTATATGTACCTGTGCCGAAGGCGAGTTGGCAAAAATCTGATAGCGCTGGCATCTTTTTAACGAGCGAAAGGCCAAGAGAGAAACTACAGGTTTAATTGCATTTCTCCTAATTGCAACTAATTGCAGGGACGCTTTGGCGAGCAGGTTCCCGCCATCGTGAACCTCGGGTCAGCGACAGACGACCGAACATTGCTACCTTTTCGCCTATCTGATGCCCTAATCCTAACAGAATTGGCACGGCGCTCCTGCAGCTGCCGCTTCAAGGACAAGCCGCTGGCTGGACGGTGGCGCCATCGTCGAAACACGTGAGGTAACGTCGCACTAGCCAAAAGTCACGTGAGAACACTGCCCCAAAAAAAAAATCGTGCGTGTGTCGCGGAAGTCAGAATACTGAACTGAACTGAATGTTTAGTATGAACTGAATAGTCCATTCTGTTGACCATTGCCTGCTTATAGGACCACAGGTGGCGCTGAAGGTCGCGCAGAAAAGTTATGGCGTCACTTAGTGACGTATAGTTGCATGGAAGCACATCGATGGCGCCCCCTGACTTATGTCAAGAACCTAAAAAACTTAAAACCTGATAAATGAGGGTAGTATTCAGCGCCCTCTACCTGCTGGTATTGATTGGGCAGGCAATAGGGACAATGCGCCACTGCATGCTTGTCGATGGAACGATACATGTATATCAATAATATCATGATCGGGCAATGTAAGTCGAGAGGATGTTGTCAAAGTTACTTTACAGCATTGATTTGTCTGTACTATTTTTGTGAAGAGCAAGCGCAGTTGGCACCTGACAAACAATCTCCTTCCAATATAATGTATGAGCACATGCATGCCCGAATGCAAATTGTCCACGCTTATGGAACATTCTTAGTAGCACGGGCATGTTATGCTGAAATTTTGTCATACCATTCCATTAACAAACTGATATCGACTTCAGCACCCGCAAACTCAGAACAGATTGACCACTCTTTTATTTCAATAATCGTGACATGTGTGTAGCGTCCAGTCAGCGCATCAGCAGCGCCACGGCACTATAAGTAATCCCCACGCTCATTACAACCCGCCGTAAGCATGTGGCTAAATTAATAGCTGACCCGTTAAGCCTTCACCTTGCTCAGCGTCCACTTTTATCAAGTTGGCCATGGGCTATAACTCGAATTACGGAGGATATTGAAATGTTATCGCATTCGGCGGGGAACTTGCTGCGGCGCTAATGCCACGACCATCGACGCTCGAGCGTGTCCAGCAATGACCACAGACCCTCGATGATCCTTCCAGAAAGGGAGGGAAAAAAAGTCGATGGAAAGGCATTCAATTAATTTATTCTGGAAACGCTCGCAAGCTGTTTGCCAATCCGAAGCCAGTCGCATGCACACCTTGCCAGCCCTGATGAGTGAATCTGCTACCATCCATCATCATTTGAAATGATATTGCTTTCGCCTCAACAATCAAAGAAAGATGTCTTACTAAAGCGCCTGAAAAAGCCCAAGGAGCTTAGATCTCTTTAGGATGTAACAACGGTTGATCTTTCCGCGTAAGCCCCATTCGCCATGGCCTAGCTTAAAAACCTGATGCAAGGAGCGCAACGTGCGCTGAAAACCGAAATAAATCAAGGCCTTAATAGAAATATCTGCTAACTGATTTTAAAATCGAGGTGAGTTTTTTTTAGGGCGGGCATGTCGCGCTGTGCTGGGGACAATTTATGGGTTTGCAGATGCTTTGAAATTGGGAATGAACTTGGAACTTCGACGCACCCATCCCTCATCATCAAGTCCCTTGATGAATACGCACGTCTAACCAAACGTTAAGTCATCTTCTAAAAAAACAGGGATCATTCCGACCGACGTATACAAAATTCTTGTCAATTAATGGTATTTCCCCAGAAAATGGCCAGAATATCATCGGTACACACTGAATGCTTACTTTCGACGCGCTTCTTTCAGCTTCTTTCCTGCTTGGTTTCATCTTTTTGTTTCCAGCTTTGGGGCGCACAATGAATGCTGATATCAGCGTTCATTTGTGTGTGCCCTCATTTAAAACGCATGCCGCATTCTTATCCCGCTTGATGGCGCTAGTGTACGCCGAGTGGTAAACGCCCGCAATAAGCATTCAGTGTGTTCTCATCCTGAGACAGTACAGTGTATTGTAATCATATTCTTTATCGTTTTTTTCTCAAATGAAAGTTTTTCTCAAGAAGTTAACAAAAGACATTTCAAATAATTTTCAATATTTTACAAGTATATAGTTATAAGCAAATTTTCATTAAAAATATAAGAAAAAAAGAAAATTATTTTCATAGAAATAAAGCTATAATTTCATGGGAGTGTAGTCTTTCATAAAGTATATATACTTCCTAATACATGAAATTAAAAAATATAGGTATGATGCAATCCATTTAAATTTTAAATTTTTAGAAAAACGGTCAAGCGTATTTTATGAAAGCTGAAAAGTTTAGAGGCAGTAATAAATTATGGCATTAATTTATGGGACATAACTATACACTATGAAGTAATAAACTACGAGATGCATAATTTTTCCAGTTTAGAAAACAACATTCAGCTATAGCTAACCCTTCTCATGCCCTTTGAGTGGCACAATGGTTACACGCTGTCTGGAAAATCATATCATTGAGTGACAAGTGCATAATTAATGGGAAATTGGTCGTAGGTATAATGATGTAACAACATGTAGGTCCAATAAAAGAAGCTCATGCGCTCGCATCATTGAAAACACGTACATTTCGAGTCAATCATTTTTTTTAAATATGCGGAAATTGTGCAAGTACCATGAGTGAAATTACTTTATCCCAATTAGGTATACAGTAAATATACCGATACAGGGAAGGACTGGGAATTTGGGATAGGCAAATTGCTCTCGGGATCCAATGACCCATATTATGAGACCCGACATCTCAGGGATGATTACAAGGTATTACAAAAATGGCACTGAAATAGTAGACACGTAAGTGTAATTGAATAAATTAAGCTCCCAAAGCTGAAACGGCCAATAATTCAACGCCCTGAATTTAAGTTAGCAGAAAAGTTCACCCAGATTAGCTTATAGCCAACCTTTTACCCAAATTAGCTTATAGCCAACCTATTACTCAATATTTTAACTAACATTATTATCCAATATTTTTAATTTTACAAACGTACAAAAGGACTTGAAAAATATCAGCCAATTAAATTTCTTTAATTTTGCAACTATGTTTTTCGTCTCTATGCTTTCCTCACGGGCTATGCAATTACATTTTTTAATAGAGAATTTTACATTATTAATCTGAACACAATTTTATAAAATGATATAAAGCAAATTGTTACATTACATAAAATTGTGGAGAAAAATTTAAAAGGAAATTTAGTAAAAAATATATACTTCAGTATTCCGCTAGAAACCCGTTAAATATAGCTTAATTTATAAGTTATTAAATCCAAAGGAACATTTGACACCCCTTGTACTTTATGGTAATGCATATAAACATCATTTTTTTAATTTATGCTAAACTCGCGATGAAATAGATGTAGTTGATTCCAAAACACGATTAACTTATCCGAGATAAACAACGTGCATTTCAGCAACTTCGTATCACTCCCAAAGCACAACATTTCACTTTTCGAGATAAGTTTTGGCTAAACACACGCATCTTCCATTGTTAATTCTCCATTTGCGAGGAGTTCGCATTATAATTCAAATTTGTCTATTTTTAGACGCCAAATAACAACAAGGAGGAAATTCCAAACAGAAGAAAACTAGCTGGTGCCTGAGGGGGGAGGGAGAAAAAGGCGAAAAAAAAAAAAGGTGGTGGGTAAAATCTAAAAACCAATTAACTGTCAAGTGCTGCGAATCGTGTCAGTGCCATACAAAATTTGCATATATTCTGTTCTCGCAATTTGCGTCGGCAAAATTAGATCAGGAGCAAACAGTGAGAAAAGAAAGACAAGAGACTAATGCAATACACGAGTTAAAAGCATCCTGCCATACACAATTGCTGGATAGGAGTTTGCTAGATTTGCAAAAATGGCTAACACGAGGCACAATGCAGGCGTTGAAAGGCTCCCCCCCATGCAGCCGAGCATCCCTATTTTGTTATCCTCTGATGGTGGCTCTACAAATATGCAAAATAACACGGCTTAAAATAAAATGGGCTTAGCTAAAACGCGATGGTGGAGCGGAGGAGCAGCGTGCGCGAAATGAACGACAAATCAATCTGATTTATTAGATTTCCGACTTTTCAATTAACGAGAAGGCACCGGTGCATTGCTCGAATTTGCACGAGGAGCAGGGGGTACGCGGCCTTTGAAAAAACGGGAATTAATTTCAGTTTATTTTTTGTTCCGCACAGACGTGTTCATAAAAGCTGAAAAGGCAATTAATCCGTCTTCGTGCCCAAACAAATGAGTAATTTGATTTGGAGAATGCCCTTTCAGTTAATATCACTGCGAGAAATGCGTACAGGATGCGTTTGAGAAAGACAAACGTAAAACTGAACAAGGTGCAAGAGGTGCGGATGGACGTGTGGCTGTGAAGCCAGAACTCCTATAAAAATTAATGAGATAGGCAACTGAAACTTGCTAATTCCAATGGAAAATACGTTAACTTTATTTACGAACGTATTGGTAGCCTGTAATTGAAATGCATTTAACTTTTGACACACAAAAAAATAGTTGAATCGTCCTGTATTTGAAAAGATTTGAGAATTATTGGGCGGGCTTCACTGTAATACAAATTCCACATTGGGATTTTTATAGACAGCATTGGAAAAAAGTTAAAAATGGCACCTTTTATAGCGCCATCACTAAAAGAGATCCATAGCTCATAAAAATGAATGATATATACCGCAATAACTTTCTAATTCAAATGGAAACTTCGTTAACTTAGAACGTATTTTAGTAAGCTGTCATTGAAATAAATTTTAACTTTTGATACAAAAAAAGTATTAATATATTATCCTGTATTTGCATGAGAGGGGTGAGACTTAGGGGGGGAGGGGGGGCTTCACCTCAATAAAAGTTCCACATTGGGATTTCTAGACAGTTTTAGAATAACGTTAAAAATGGTGGCTTTTATGACGTCACTGGCGTCCCCCGAGCCCATTAGATATTGTAATTTTCCTCACTAAATGCGCCATTAAATGACCCGTTCTTGGCATAGTAAAATCCGACCTGCGAGCGAGATAACTGCATGGTTTGGGAACCATTTTCTACGGTGAATGAGCGCAATTAGCAAACTAAGCAAAGGGAGTCCAGAAAGTGCACTCTACGAATTGAAACAAATTTTGGGACATCCTGTAAAGGAGGCGAACCCTATATTCCGCATCTTCAAAGTCACTGGCAATATCCATCATACTAAATCCAGGGAAAAGAGCTATCGATGAAGCATCGAGCGACATTGGAACATATTTTTTAAGTGAACAAGTTCGATGGCATTGCCACTTGATGCGCATTCGCAACATCTGAAGAAATCAAATCCAATACCTCTCCCGAAGAGTATAAAATCATTTTTCACATTTTCAGTCGCTTTTCAATTGAAACGAAACGGCTTTAGCGTTCATCAAACTGGATTTAGGGTCGTGGCAATTTGGGCAGGGGCAACCCCGCGCTAAGTGCCCCATTTGAGCCTGAATGGCGGAGGTGCCTTTAAAATAGGTAAGGGTTAAATCCTCCGACGAAATTTATGGGCAGACGACCGTCTCCTCCCGAGATTTAATATAAGTTCCCATTAGGTGTCAGATCCCAAAGGTTCCAACGATGCGCCAATTCTTATTGGAAAATCCTGGAGCTGCTACTTATATTAAAGGAGGGTTATGAAAACTTATGACCATAAGGGTATTAAAGGGAAAAAAGATGTTTGTATCGCGGGCAAGGGATGGGCACGAAGAGGAGCCATCGAGCAGAGGGGATTTAAACCCTGTGGAAAAGAGCGAATGTGAAGGAGGACTTGGAAAAGGGGGGAAGGGGGGGGGGGGATAAATATACATTACAGTAACCGTTTCCCGAGGAAGATGCGCTATAATACCCAATGGCAGATAATGATGATATATTGACCAAGAAAGTACTGAATAAACCACTCTGTCTTATTGACTGGCCACTATCAATTCTCAGAGCGACAGAGCAGGAGCCATGCAAAACAAACAAATGCTCAGAAGCTGGTTTTGGGGGACTACTTTCGACGCAGAAAGGAAAACTGACGGTAGGGGGCAGCGATGAATGTGTCGCCGAATGAATTGCTATATATACGTATTAAACCCTATAGAAATACAAGTAGTCAAAGAGTCAGAAAGGCGTATTGCATTAATGTTGAATGCCATTATACGAGTAAAGTATAAGAACGAAATCTGTCCAGTCTTATCTTTTCATCTCAAGTTGGATGTTAATTTATTGGATTTGTCCGCTCGCAACTTTAAACGAGTTTACTGCAAGTAATAGCCACAAAGCCCTCAAATCCCTGGAGAAAATATGCGTGGACTTATTAATATTCATGGCCATCATATCCATTACTGTAAAACCGTGTCTGAAGAATGGACAGTTAAGGACATTTAACATCGCTTAATCAAAATGCATCTTCTTTCCCACATATAAAAGCGGCTTCAGGTACACATTTTAAAAATATTTCAAAATATAAGGAATATGAAATTGGGACACTAATATACTGTACAAAAGCATAAATATGAATGCCATTATTTTACGCATATTTCAAAATATAAGAAACATGAAAATGGGACACTAATATACTGAACAAAGAAAAAATATGAATGCCATTATTTTATTCATATTTCAAAATATAAGAAATATATAACTGGGACCCTAATATACTGAATAAAGCAAATATATGGATGCCATCGTATTTTACCTTCACGTTGTGTTGTTTATTCATTACACAACATGTATTTTAGTTACTTTAAGGACTATTCAAAAATAATAAGAGCAGTTGATCAACTCTTGTAATGCTTTCTTTAAGCAAAGCTCTTGCAGAGTACAATCTTCACTGGGCCCATACAGTCGGAAAAAGAAGATTTAATTCGGAGCAAATGCTCTATATTCCTCAGCTCGAAAAACTATTTCCCCAATAACCTACAATCCTATGGAAGTCTTTCATATTTCCAGTGCGTACTTGAAGCACTACACTGTACATATATACCCTTTGAGAAGCATCCATAGTAGTGGTGCTTAACCGCTGGGTCAACGGTTCAAATGGCATAATTGGAGCATTTTCCGCATGCACGAGGCGCTCCAGCATCGAGCTGTCTTTTGGGTGATTTAATAGTTAAAACTAAACAGCAATTAGGAGGCATACACGCAAGCTTAAAACCCCAGTATTTACGAGCGAGATTCCCCAAGTTTACAATTTGAATACTTTCTCTTAGGTCAACACACACGCGGTGGCCAAACGCTATATGGCTTCTGCAAATAACGCCTCCTAATCCGACCAATCCGGAAAGATCAAAGTGATGCAAAACGCCATTCGTTTCAAATCTGCGCTTGAATTAACGAGCAACCTCCGTGATCTAATTGCCACATCTCGCTCATATTTATGCTTCTTGCGTGTCCCCGCAACGCTACGGTGACCTAATATATAAACAATTATTACGGGCCAAAAAATTATGCGGCAATAATATATAATAATAATCGTAGTTACAACTAGTCTTTTTAAAAGTTGGAGCATGCAGAGTTCCAAACCGTTCCAACGTCACTTCTGCCTGATCGATCTTTCCAGATCTCCCGCGAATTCTGTCATTTACGACGCCATTGAAATGGCATTCTGCTTAATGTTCTTTTCACGTGTTTTAGAAAAGTAATTGTAAAAATGCGCAATGTCCAGAATCGGTATTTCATTCCTGAGAAGCGGGTAAGTATAAAAAAGCATTCAACCCTAATTAATAAATTTCACTTATTATTGTCCATACATTTCCGAACTTCGCCTAACTATGTTAAACTTTAGGAAACTTCTGACTTGTAACAAGATAGCATCACTTCGATCTTAGTGAATCAAAGAAAAAGATGAACAATCCAATTTTTCAAATTCGGCTAAACTGCATTTAGCAGTTCCTCTGCCTAATTTCATAAACAGCTCAATTAGATGAGTTTTATTTGAGCATACAGTAAAACTTGCTAAGAGTGACCACCAAAAAAAATGCTATGTTGGACTCTGTACACAGGTGGTCATGTACAGTACAGTACACTGTACTTATACATGTAGTATATTTATTGCCTTATTACACGTTTGTTTTTTTAAAGAAAAAAATATCAAGTTTTCCTTGTTTTAAATGCTTTTTGCTTCTTATGGGCATGTTTTCAGTGACTTTTTCGATCTAGGGTTACACTAGGATTAAAGCAGGATGTAAGGTGACGCATATGTTATCTGGTCACTTTTAAACGTACATTGACAATGTAAAAATTGCAAAAAAGACAACACACACTGGTCACTGTACGCAATAGACAGGTGGTTACTGTACAGAGAATGCACACTAGAAAATTCAATACACTAAGAAGTGGTCAACATAAACAGGTGTCAACATTTAAAGGTGGTCACTTTTCCATGTTTTACTATAGTTTAAATGACGAGTAAAAAACCCAGGTAATGTGAGTACGTACGAGCATGCATTAAAAATAAAATACTAACCCTCGCACCTGAGGTTTATCGTTCACTTATGACCAGTCTCTTACGACTAAATTAAGCAACAGCTTACAAACAGAAGATCGCGTGTTCTTGACAGCAAAGTCAATCAATTTGCTCCAGACTTGAACCGATGAGTTCTTCCCATATAGTGTTTTATTATTTTATCATTATACCTTTTCAGCTTAGGCTCATGACCAGGGAGAGAGAGAGAGCAATAAAACATTAAGCATCAGGTTAACAAATGGGTGTCAAGTCTGAGCCTTCCATAAACTCGAGACTCTTTAGACTGTTGCCTTTAGGAAAGCTTCTGACATTAAGTCAACAATTAACTGTCCTTTCAATTGGCCACTATGACGTTATCACTCATACCACAGGGATTCCCGCCTTCCACCGTCAAACTCTTGACTGTAAAACACACCTCGCATTATACACATTTCACTCAGAAAAACACATTGTCCATCACCCAGGAAAAATCTGAGGAAAAATGAGGAACCACCCTTAAACAGAGTTGAGAAGTGGCGAGGGTCTCACCAGAGAGCAGCACCGAGGTTTTCCCTTCAAGGGAACCCATCTTGAGAACTGCCCCAACTTCCAACTTGATTGTAAGTTCCATGCGACTACTAATTCGATTAACGTCTAATAAATCGTTGATATTGCAGCCTAATATAAACAAATTATAGTGCAAACTATTGAATTTCTATATTTATTATAGCCGGAGGATGCAGTATAGCGAATTAAGCCACACCCCCTAATTTCCTATACACAGCGTATAATACACTGTAGATCGATTTTTAACATAACAAATTTCAGAAAAAAAAGCGTGTTTTTCAAGCTATCGAAATCATGTTTACCAAAATTAACAAAGCACTTCCTAGGTATGTTTATTTTCAAATGTGCAAGTAGAGGCTTGCACAGAGCAGCGTCATCTTTGCTCCCGAGAGGAAATATCCATTGTCATACTTTAGTAATCCGTTTATCAGAATTGCTAATGGATACTATGAACTAATATGCATTAAAAGGACACGTAGCTTAAATGATTAAACAGTTGATTTGAATGACGCTATTTATATATACATGTAGATGTTTCCAACATTCTGCTGCGCTTTATTCTTACAAATTATTTCCATTTCTTTTCCTGGATATTGATAATGTCATAACATTATGAAATAAACCACAGAGCAAGTGAGTGTGTGGTGTAGATTACGATGATTTTTGTACAAGAGTATAGAATATCAGGAAAAGCAGCATGGCGGCGATGGTACCTCCAAGTCCACACGTGCATACTCGGTTGGAGTTTTTCGAAAATTCATATACTTTTTTTCAAAGGGCAACTTGGAAACAATTTTTGGTGGAAAAAAGCATGGCTCGGAGCAACAGGGAAGGGAGAGACAAGAGCCAGTTGGCAGACGAATGCTGATTATAGAGTGCGCTGAAAATATCATGTCACCCAATCTAGGTATTAGCATGTCAAAGTTGGATGAGCGCCCCTTGACAACTTCCAAAACTTATAATCACGTTCATGGAGTCAACAGCCAACCATATAATTCAAGCTGACCGAATTCATGATTGCCATCGATTTGCCAAGAATTATGACCTTAGGTACCACTCGTGGTAAGGCTTTGATCGTGCCTCAGTCCAATGAGGCCGCGCTATTAAACGCTTTTCCCCTGAAGAACTTCTTAAACGAACCTACCCAAGGCTGCGTTCGGGATTTAACCATAAATTACGAAATGGCAAATATCCTTAACGCCCTTCCCCGTATCATTATCATTTTTTTATAGGAAAGCAACGCAAATTATCCGGCAAATTCGCAAATTTCTGAATATGGCAGCCACGTTTGTTTGAACAGGCGTGTAATATCCATAGTGTAACCACATGTTATTAGACAGATGCAATTTCTCCTGAGAATTTCTCGACATCGAGTCCACGAAGCTCAAAGAGAATAGACGACTTCATAATTTCGGAAGTAGTCCAAATTCTCAGACTTGCACCAAACATCTGGGTACAATTTTCACGTGCTATACATGTAATCAATTTACAAGAACAAACATTTTTCCTCCAAAAACACAGTAAAACAATGTGGGGCATCATGTGTAGAAATGACTGAACCACACTGTTCGACATTTCGGCCTCTATTAAGGACTTCCTCAGTAGCTAACATCACATTTGAAAAACGTTATGTTAGTTATAATGAGGAAGGCCTTAGATGCCGAAACTTTGAGCAGTGATTACAATTTAGTTGAGTAATATAATGCACCAGTCTTGCATCATTACATTTTTCAAACTTCAACCACTTGAAGATGAGACCAATTAATTATGCATCATGTTTAATTTGAAAATATAGAGATGCATCAGTACACGTTCCGTCGTGGACATTGCAGGCATCTTTGAAGGTCGGTTCATATCGAACAGATCCGTACTGTAATTACGTCACGTCCGTGAACTAGTTTCTATAAAAAATTAATACAAGCTAGTTTTGCAAAACCTGAGCGTATACACACTGCAGCCAAACCATATTGACAAAACTCAGCAGGCGACAGAAGATACAGACTTCAAAACATGACAGATACGATATGCTGTCGTCTGCAGTATCATCGATATCGTGCAGACGAAGCGTTGATAGCAGCGCCACCGCCAAAAAGTTCGGCTATTTCCCTTTCATCTCACCGCCATTCGACGGGAACGCCAAACTTATCTTGCAAACTTGATTTTCTAGTTTTAAGTTTGACAAAAACAGTTTGCCAGCACGCCATTTTCTTCGTTGCCACAAACCAGAAAAGTGTCGTACCCGGCTTAAAGTTAACATTTTCTTGTAAACTAAACGAAAATAATGACTGGTCTTAAGACTATTTAGATTGGAAAACTACACTGATGCATCCATTATCCAATTTTGTACTAGACGTTTCTTCAGCCTCTAATGAAAACACTACTTAAGTCACACACACCAGTTTTCTTATATTGTGGACATCTTCCAAAGACGTTTTCCTTTAGTTCTACATCGTGAAAACACCACATTCTGATTCCATCGATTGCCGCGAATAAATTCGTGGCAAAGTCAAGAATTAAAACGGACGAGAGCGCTTTAATCTAACGGCACAGTGAAGAATTTCTATTAGAAAAATTCCTTAACAGTCGTTAACTCGACTCGAGCGACAAAGTTTACGATACATTATTCGTTTGTAATTAAATTCGATTGCGACGGTTGGAATTCAGTCAGTCATTTGAGAAGTTGAGAACATGCACCGATCCAGATGCATTCTGCGGAGAAAAAGCTCAATACCCATCTCCGGTTAATTTCATGCAAGCTCGTTTTATTAAGAGGGGGGAGGGGGGGGTGAGGGGGTTCCATCGAGCATCTTGAGATAATTGAAGATGGAGGAGGAGATAAGGGTACCGATGGGTGTAATGGAGTTTAAAAGCTTGTAACGGCGCGCATGCATGGCTAAATGGCACCTAGGTATGTCGAGAAAATAATGAAGCCCCCCCCCCCCTTTTATTTCACTAATAATAAAACAACGTTGCTGCGCCATGCACCTACTCCAATCTAGTTTATCAAAATTCGTCGCTTTTTTATATGGTCTCCGCTTAGTTTAATTACAAAGTGTCGAGGGGGTGGGGATGAGAAGCTGAAGCGGAGGGGGTGGTTGCTATTTTTTTTTTTTTTTTTTTTTTGCATCTTCTAGGTCCTTCACAACGCGTGTTAGTGAGCAACACATGTTGCTCGCAGCTCCTGAACCTCACCTATAAAAATGACACGGCACTCTAGGTTTTCCACCGAAAAAGGAATGGAAACATTCCTTCGTTGATTGTTGTTGGATAATGAGATTTTACTTTGTTACTGGGATGATCTGATTAGGCAAAAAAAAAGAGCGCCAAGTTGAGGGACTCAGGAGGGCCAAAAAAGCGAGGTTGCGTAAAAAGAAAGCTTATTTCCGAGGCAAACACGAGGGACTCTTCCGAGGGAATAACAACGATAAATCATATCACCGTGCTTGATGAGGTTTATATTAAGATTTCAGACCAGTGAGGCATGGAGAACCTACAATTCTGAAATGAATTCTGCGAAGCAGCAAGCGCCGATGCAAAATTTTTGGGAAAGCAGATTAAAAGTGCCACCCGACGATTATCTTTTCAAAATGGTATCTTCAAGTCGGACTTTACAGGGTTGTAGTCTCGAAAATCCCTCCTTGTCCACAAGCTTGGTTTAAAAACATGTACTCAAGTTTATTTCTCCTTTTTGCAATTATTGCATTTCTTTAACATTTGTGAGTGCACAACTGCGAAAGTGTGATTATCAAAGCTTCCGTTTGAGTACCCCTACAGGGTGGCCACAAAATTTTCCTTTTCTATTTCTATGACTAAAATCCAAAATTTCCTGACCAAAACGTACTCATTAATGCATATCAATTTTGTTGTCCTAGTGAAAAATAAAATAACAATTGCAATGAGAAGCTTGGCAAAACACTATATGTTACGAGTCGAGCTGAAGAGGATTGGGGATGGAGCTGCTAGCAGACTGAGTGAAGAGATAGCATTTTGTTTTTATTTGGAAAAATTTCCTTGCCCACTCACAAATTTCCCTGTCATTACCATGACTTACATGACCTCTTTTTTCCTCTGACTTTTGCCTGACTTCCCTGACCTGTGGCCACCCTGGAAGCGAATTCGTTACTTGGTAAAATCTAATCCATGCTACAAGCCCAGAAATGATGTCACACTTTCGGATATACCATTCAAAATAAGATCGTAAATTTCCGATCTCGTATGGGGCGCCATTCCAGGCGCAATGGTAAATAAACATTGGCGAAAGGAACAGCTAAGAAACGCAGAACCCTCGGCTAATCTCTTCCGGCGACTGCCGAGCAGCTGACAAAATCTGCCAAAAAATGTTCTCATCCGTGCGAGAAATTCCCCTCTTATTTTCCGTGTTGCTACCCACGTTCGCAGTCTGGGCCCAGGTTGTTAAATGGATTTCGCAGATAGGGCTTATTTCCCTGATCAGCAGCGCTGAAGAGCGAGCCATTTAAATTCTGCTAAATCAGCGAATAGCAGAAAACGATTGCATCGCGATAGGAGGGGGAAGTCCCCGCGTTATATACGTATATACAACCATAGACGCATTTTTATTGAACAACTGAAAATACGAGGTTTGATGATGTTGCCACTTTGAATTCGAGTGCATTTCCTACGCGGAGCTCATAAAAAGCGGATTAAATCACGTGCTAAACGCTCGAGCCTCATGCATAATTTACCCCTAAATTGTTTTAGCAGTTTCCGAAGTGGCGCTGCATGCGTATAGAAAACGTCCCGTTTTGCCCACATTTACGAATAGCGAATGCCCATTTCCAATTAGTGCCTAGTCTTTAACGTTTAATAATCCAGTTTCTAATGAAGTTTATTTCTCGATCGAAAGGAGCATTTGAAAAACCCACGAATGCATTGGGAGGTGATTTTGCAGGAGCACTTTCATGGCTCGCCTTAAGACACTCGCTCATTTGCAGATAATCAAGAAGCTGCGTTTCAGACGTTTTATGGTAATCATGCATGGGGTCTCAAATTTAACCACCTCAAACGAAAATGTATTACAACGTACTAAGCCCGAACGAGAGCGTCTTAACAGCAAAACTAAACACATTGACCCGTAGAAAATTGCGGTACAACGAGGCTAAGCAATTTTAAAGGATCACATTTTTATTGCGATGCGAAATAAGACGCTTCTAATTAAATTCCTAAAAGCAACAGTCACGTACGCGTTGAATGATTAGCTCGCAGCTTAGTAAGCTTAGTACTTGACAGCTTAGTAAATGCTCCAAAGTAGAAACGTAAAAGTGTTGAGAATTAACTCGAATGGTAGAAACATTACAGAGACGTACACGCTATATTTGCGTATTAAGTGCATGTTCCATAAATTGTCGGAATTTCAGTTGAAGCTTCAAGAATGTGCCATTTCAAATACACCCCAAATGTGTTCTGCTAGTAAAGTGGAGCAAATGCTAAATGGAAATTAACTAAAATGGAGCCAAAATTTCTTTCAAACTACAGTGAAACCTGTAAAGAGTGACCACCAAAAAAATACTAGGTTGGTCACTGTACACAGGTGGTCACTATGCAAAGAATGCTTGAATTAAAATAATGAACATGTAGACTGCACTTATACATGTAGACTGTAATTCACGTAGTAAAAAATTACAAAACCAAAAAAGTACAGAATCATCAGGTCCAAGGGTTAAAGCAAAATGTAGCGTGACTCATCTGTTAGCTGGTCACTTTTTAAGGTACATTGGCAATGTAAAAATTGCAAAAAAGTCAACACACACTGGTCACTGTACACAATAGACAGACTTTTTATGAAGGAAATGTGCACTAGAAAACCAATGCACTAAAAGGTGATCAACATAAATAGGTGGTCACTATTCAAAAGTGATCACTTTTCCAGGTTTTACTGTGTATATATGTATAGGGATGTGTTATTCCCAATTGCACAACTTTGTTTGCTCCGGTCATTGCTGAGCAAATGCTTTCTATACGTGTCACTTCCAGAATTTGGCTTACTTATCAACCTGAAACGTGCAAAACTGAAATGTGCTGAGCATATGGCAGCAGAATGTTTTCGCAATCCTCATGAAAAGAGCACAAAAAGCACGTTTCATTGTAAAATCATAAAAAAAACTTTTTTCCGGGTTTTTGTATGCATGGCTTTAGTCACTAACTCTTCGATACAGAAGTATTAGCTACGCTCGTAATTCCACCAGCACAATATAAGCATTATTTACGACAAACGGGATCATAGTCGGCTTACTTATCGTACAAACTCCTGACAGGAGAATAGTTACAATATTTTGAAAACTTGTTTTCAATTTCGATAAAAACGCTGCATGTGCCTGGGCTTTTTTTTTTTCGTTAATAAATGTTGCGGAATATTCGTTTAATGGTAGATTTTCAATCATTCCTGCCCACTTAGACCATATACGTACTTTCCAGGAAGGACTAATTTTATGCAGAAAAGCTTTCCTAACACGTCCTAAGATTTTTAGTTCAGCAACCGACCTGAATCGATTCCCACCATTTTCCCCAAACTTGCGTCAGACTAAGCAAAAAGGCGAGAGGAAATGCTTCGTAAACGTGAATAAATAATCTGATTTGAATGTTAATCAAGCGCGGATCGAGCGGCACAAAAGTTTATTCAAATGCGAGATTATCTGGCTTGTCCAACCTTGGTACATGTATTTCAATTTGTTTTCATTATTCGAGATGCAATGACGCAGAGAAAAATACGAGCAAGAAATGTTATGTTCATTGTTCTAAATAAAAATCCCGGTACATGTCCTGTGTCTGTCGACTGTCTCTGTTTTTCAAGTCATAATCTTTCCTTAATGCTCACTGATGGTTGTTTAGTGTCCAATGAAATTTTCATTTACATCCTAACCACGTCAGCACCGCCATCTTTGATGTTCCTTCCATCTCGATATTCCATACTAAGATTCTTGTAAGAACCAAAGTACTCCAGTGTGCTATTCTGCATGCATCTTTTTTTTTCGCGCCATTATATCATTTAGCATTTGTACACCTTGTCATTGAGCAAATTTAGAAAATTTCATTAGATGTATACTTTCCGTTACATGTATATGTATTTGGATTTAAACAGGAGCATTTGCTCCTGTTTCAAATTTTGCACAGGCAGATCCAATCGCGAGTGTTCCGAGCTAGAACTGCCGTATGTTTTTCAATACACAATTTCAGAGGTTTTATAGTCTTATATCAGAATTGCCATTTCCAAGTTTTATAACGTTGCATATTAACCCTCTTGGAGGGAGCAGGGGGCTAGAGTCAATGAAATTGCTCACGACGCTCCTGCCACGAGCGCTGTTCAAAATGGTTGCTGGATGCAGATGGCACGGATGCAAACATATGCATCTCATTTACGACGAAAAACCCTTTAGCAAAATAGCTTTTTTTTCACGTCCGACTGAATTACATAATCCAGGGTGCGAAGCTACTCGAAGAGCGGCTCTGTTCTATTGCTCATTTTACCTAGATTTTGAACAGTAAAAGTGAACAGTGCGAAACATCGTGACTAATGGCAGCTTTCACTCTTGAAGGGCTTGCACTAATAAAACAGTTCATAAACTATGGCAGTCTGAAGAAGACGCATTTTATTCAACTTTATAGATATAAAACGGCTCCACCATATCCATTCCCCATTTCAGCTTTCCATAATAAACCTCTACACTTGGGCGCCTCTTCAACTTGGGTTGCATATAGCATTAGTGATAATAAAGGACAATGGAAGCGTGACGGTGGCGCGTAGCATTTACGATTCTCTCATAATTTCAAAAAAACGTACATGCGAAAAATAATTCACCTCTGGGCATATATTTTAATATCAATCCATTCGTTAATCACTGTGTTATTAATTAACGTAATGATTTTTTATAGATCGGGTTTATCCTTCAGGTAAAAACGTGAAAACGAGAAAAGAATTTGGAATTATTTTGGCGCCGAAGCATAGAAAACCATGTTTATTTATTTAGCTGCAGGGGCCCTTGGTAGAATCCATATTGGGTTTCACAACATGATTTGAATGAGAATTGTAAAAGTTCAAATACATTGTCGTCACCCCTTGGAGCTCCGTAGCATTGCAAGCAAGCGCCATTTTTCGTGCCTGTCAGGGCTAAAAAGCAAGCTTTTCAACTTGAAAATAAAATAAGAAAATGAACCCAAAGCCCAAACCAACCATCTGCAAACATCTATAAAATTTCGTTCTGGCAATTTTGCCTCCTATCTCCAATCTTCACTCGTCATTTCGCTGCGGAGTGAGTGTTAAGATGTTACCCCCTCATATTATGCGCACACCCCTATTCCTGAATATTTTTTAAATATAACGATCCTCTGGTGTGACGTTGAATCAAAATTCTATAGTATGTAAATCGCGTTACGACATAAAAATGTATCACCAGCAATTTATCTTTTTCTCCCTAGGTTACACGTGATATACAGTTCGCGTTACTGCAGCGCCCTCTTACCCACTCTCTGAATAATCATGACGTTTCGGATTTTTGAATTCAGCAGAAAGCTAGCTGCAAGAAATGGATGTTCATGATACCAAACCTATAAAACATGTTCCTAATTTTAAACAATATCATAATTGTGATGTCAGCTATAATAAAAATAATTAATTGTCGCGTGCATTTTGTCTCGAATTAAAAAATCAATAAATGTGTTTATCTTTAAGGATTAATATAGATCAGATGACTGAAGTAAATAACATAAATTTTAAGATACTTTTAAAAAAAAGGTTGAACTTTCTCGGGAATGGCGAAACTTCACGTCATCATTCCTTCGGTTTTATTCATGTAAAGAGGATTAATGCTATATGATAACAACTAAGAGACTTTGTTGATCTAAGTGGTGTTAAAATTTGATATTTTAATTCTCTACTTCGAGAATATTTTAACTGGTGTACGCATCCATTTTTGTAGTATACAATATTTTTTTCCCATTGTCAAAAAGCACAAGTAAAGCTTATTAGATCAAGCCCAAACTTTAACTCAAATTTTAAGCGGTCGACTTCAATGCATGTTTAACTTGCAAGATTCGATTCAAATTTCATTTATATTGACGTGTCCTTGCTAGTTTAGCTTTCCATGGAATGAACTGCAAAACTTCATGTTTTTCAAAGAAAAGACACCTCGAAATGGTGAAACGCATTTTAATGGCTCACGTGCGATCCACATACATGTATAATGCTTGAAAGTACGTTCAAACACATATATCCATTGGGGTGCTTGCCGTGGATATATACGAGCTATCTGTTGACTGAAATGTTCAATCTCTTCATGGTGGCAATATCCCTCATCCCAAGTACCCCTGCCAATGCAATAGCCATATCACCAGCACGTGCAAGCTGAAAGTAGCACGGGTATACAGAGTACACCGACCATTAGCAATATATCTCCCCTCGCGCGCTGGTGTTGTCACGTTTTTTCCAATAATCCCAACCAGCAATCCACTTGTCCTAACTCAGTATTCAATTCCCAACGTCCCCATATCCCCCTTTCTTCAAAACTCAATTCGCATAGTGTAACGCCAAACAGCTGTTCTAACAAACTGTTCGATAGCATCGTTCATATTTATGCATATGTAATGCATGGTGCCATTTCGCAGTCAATTTTCGGTAACCCCTAACCCCTCTGACTAGCATGAGAAATGGTAGGGCACCCAGTTTGCAGACAGAAAATCAGTATCTCAATCGAACAGCAGCAACCTGAGTACTCTCATAAATTTTTACATGTCCCTTTGCTGGTAAACCTAGTCCATTTTCCATATTGCTCGACATAAATTTCCCCCCAAGAAACCTGGTCATTCCATTTAATGATTTAAAAAATGGCGCCTTTATAAAACAAACAGGCAAGCAATGACGCATCACCTATGCAATACTCTTAAAATCAATCGATTTTCCAAATAAAGATTTCTAATATACGCAAACCAAACTGTTACCAAACGAAATGTTTGGTAACATTGGTAACAATTCACGCTAAGCTGGAAATATTGTACATGCACATCTTTCATTGAAATTTTAAAATAATTTCAATTTTTCAAAATTTTCTTACATCAAATTACAAAAATGTGACGATTTTTGATTTAATCAGAAAAGTTTAACACATCCCGCAGATCAAATCTCATAATTTAGTTACTGTTCTAGGGTTACAGTATACATGGCCCCACATGATTTCAAAAGTCGCTGAAGTTTTGCGGATGCATGAAAAAGTCACGTGTTCATTGAACAGCGATACATGTACATAATGCCATGA
Source organism: Megaphyllum sjaelandicum (assembly GCA_034698745.1). Classification (NCBI taxonomy): domain Eukaryota; kingdom Metazoa; phylum Arthropoda; class Diplopoda; order Julida; family Julidae; genus Megaphyllum; species Megaphyllum sjaelandicum. Next base: position 38,014 of record JAQGBX010000029.1, read on the forward strand.
TGCAATAAACGCTTTAACGCAAAAGTTCACTTTAAAACTGTTAATATAAATCCTAATTACATTATTACACTATAAGTTCCGAAACGAAAATATTGTAAGAAAGCTCTTATCATATCTGATAAGTTTTGGTTTATAGTTTTGGTTTTGAGTTTATACACTGAATTTTTTGTCACACAATATATCGCACGATGATAATGCAAAAGATATGGAAAAGAATTAGTCCAATAAAAAGAAAAAAAAATCTGAACTTACTGTCAAATGTTGGAAGAGCCACGCCCGCATTATATTGGTGGCTACTTTAGGAAATATCCCTCGTTTCTTTTGCCTTTTCTTTCCTCTTTCTTCATCTTCATCATCCCCCGTTCCATCACCTGAGCCTACACTAGCATCCCCTAAAAATCACACAAATAAAACAGAAATCAGAATTTACTTTCTAGCAAATAAAAAGCATGAAATCCCTCCCTTACTGTATATTCTGAAAATGCAATAAGAAGGGAATGTCAATAAAGGTATATAAAAGGATATAAAATATGTTTGCAATTTTAATAAAAAAGCTACATGTACTACATTCCATTGTTCTTTTGTAAAATGAATATTAAGACTGACCAAGAAAAGATAACAATTGATTAATGTTTTCTTAGTTTTTCCAATATTTCTGCAAGAGAATCGTGATGAAAAGTTAGTTCGGAGTTAGTAAACATCGTCTAGACAGAATTCAAATTTTGAGTGGAAAAAGGGAAACATAAATGTGCAATACCTCAGTATAAAGTCAAGGACTTTTCATAAAAAAATTAACAAAGAATTTCTTGAGAAAATAACATTAACTGTCATTTATAAAAATAAATTTATAAATAACTTTATAAGTCACTTTATAAAAATTTTAATTTGGTCGCGTTTGTTCAAAATGTCCCACTGAAACATCGACTCAATTACAGCCAAACAAAGAACAGCTCACTCATTGCGTTGTAAGAAAATGCTCTTAATGTTTATCTCGTCAGCATGCAGAACATCCATTGAATGAAAGTAGGCATTTTCAATTTTCCTATTAAAATCTTATGAGACGGGGAGGATACATGCTCATTAGCTCTTCTTGCAAATAATTAAGACTGTCACTTTCGAACTGAATCGAAATTTCTAATTCGCTCGTAATATTGCTAATTGACAGCATTGTCTGCAGTAATACATGGGAAAAGACCCGGGAAGTTGACTTGGCTAAATGAAAAATTAAGCAGGGAAACCTATATCCCTGCAGCGAATCATTCGTAAAGGAAGTAACGCATTTTATGTCACTTACAGTAAATGCGAATGAAATCCATCACACAAAAGAAAGAATGGTGTGCCATTTCCGTCATTAATTCGCCATGGCCACAACAACATGAACACCACCGATCGGGCATTTGTCTAATTGCATAATTAACACGTGTACGAATTGCAAATTGTCCATGTTGAGTTTGAGATCAAACAGCTGCACGGCCAAAGCCTAATGCCTTAAGTCCAGCCAATTGCCCAATTACAACCATTTGGAAAGAACAAAACTGCTCAGGCCAGCAACACTGTCATTAAAATGACAAGTCCCAGGCTTGTTGTTGGTGAACTATTGATGAGTTGAACGGTTAGTCCTAAAAAGGACCTAACATAACCACGAACAGTACAGCAAGCACAAAACATTACAAGCCATACAAGCCATCTAAACCAATAGAAAACTTAGGAGAAAAAACGAAGAATACGATGCATAGTAATCTCTTTAGTCCAATAAATTAACGTTAAACGGAGATCAAGACAAGATATAAAAAGTGAAAGATTTAGAATATGAATATCTTCTAATATCCATTCTAATTATAGCAGCATGGTATTCTAATTCTAACTCGAATTACCACAAATATGATGCATATTCAATTGTTTCTCTTTTAAAGATTTCATAATCAAACTGATCGAAAGAGTGCTTTCACACGTAAATGGCCGCGAACGCAGCAGACGCCCCTCCCTGGCTCATTGTTCTGTAATCATCATGAAGTAGTTAAAAGATCATTGTCATTATTCTATTAAATGCCGCACTTCCCACCATTATTTCCAAAGTTATGCAAATCCTTTATCATACACCCTTGCCCTCCCCCACTATACACAGGCACTTTCCAAAATTTGACACAAAATTTCGAGAGGTCAGCGCCATCTTTTTTTTCTCCGCACGCTTCGTGAAATGTGATTACGGCCCACGTGATGGACTCCCCACTTTGAGTAATAAGCAAAAGCTCGAATATATTTCTATCCAATACGCGCATAGGTCGCCCATAATCCGGGACCCTTTTTTAATTCTCATGATTTCCTTGCCGGCGTAGGGTCCTAATCTCGTTCACTCTCCTTCCTGCTAGCCCAGGGCCAATTGCAGCACCATTCAAAATCTGACCCCCCGAAGTCCAGAGAATGTGTGAATCCAATCCTCTAATGGATAATGGAAATTTAATTAAAAATCGATGGAAAGTTATCAAACCTATCGCAACATGTACGAAACTCTCCCTTCGTGGGCACCAAAGGGACATACAACAGACTATCAGCATAAGTCAAATAAATATGCCCATTCTTTAGAGAGAACAGATTTGAGGTTTTTTCTAAAATATATTCAAACTGCACAATTTTAAACATATCAGGCACGATGTTAACACCAACGTTTCGAACATCACAGATGGGAAACTGTCCATTGTTCTATACAAGAGAATCTTTATAGTACATGCATATTGCATACGGCACAATATAGTGTACCTAAAGCAGGTGTCGGCATATGACATCGTAAAGTAACCCGTGATTAAAATTGTTTATTAAACAATTCGTTGTATTGGGTCAAATATATACGTGTGAAATATAGTACAAAATAGACAGTAGTGCAAGCAGTTTGAAAAACACATAATTTACATGTTCCGAATCCTAGTAATCTGTATTGCAAAAATGTGACCTACCAAAATATATTTTCCAAATATCAGTTTTTGGCGCCTTATGAGAATATATGCATCGAGTCTCGTGCAATTATTTCATCGATTAAAAACTTCAAAAAATCGACAAGATTATGTTAGATTGGAACACGTGTAGCTTCAGGTGTAAAATATGTAAATGCTCAAAGGAATGAGAATAAAGAAGTTAAGGAGAAATCGCCAAAGACCCAAGGAAACGGTCTGGGTGGTAATTCTTATATGGAGACGGCGGCCATCTTGGATTAATGAAATATTGAGAGCCTTCAAGCCATGAAGAAAAACAGCTTTTTGGAATCCGATTTTCGTGTTTCTATATGAGTCTGGAGCATAAATTTGCAATTTATTCCCAGGGAAGAATTCGCAAACGGCTGGCCCAGCCACTTGGTTTTGCAAGACCTGTCAACCGCAAACAAATTCAAGAAGAAAAATGCAGGAATGACAAACTGGCCTCCTCGGCTAAGGTAACGTACAGTATACATGTACAGAAACCAGAATTGCTGCACGGCATGGACATTGACTTTTCATAATAAACAGAACATAATTTCAAATTGAAAACCACAATAAACAAGCTGAAGCTAAATGGTTCCTTGTTTTGAGAAACGTAAATATAGAACTGGAGGATACGAGATCTTGCGCGGGGCTTTCACAAATGAAGCTTTGTTAGAATGTTTGGACAATTTCCCAACAATATTCTAGCACGTCTATCTTCGGAAGGGCTCGCTGTATGACAAGGTTAGGGCGAATGGTTAAAGGAATTAATTGTTATTGATGTTGGTATTCGGTTGCACTGAACTTGAAATCAAAAACTGATGGGAAAACAGGAAAGAATAACACAGCTTGAGCAATTTTTCAAAAATGTCACGGCAAACGCTTTTTAAAATGACAGAATTGGGTAAAGCGTGTGAATAATCATGATTAGGTCACAATCGTGGTAAAATAATCAATAAATCTTTCAGAAAGAACGTCAGTTTCAAAAATATCAGAAAGCTGTTAGTCACTGGACAATGCTCACGAGTGATTATGGACGCAAAATTATACTCCACAAACTATACTGTATCGAAAATACAAGCCTAACAACAGTAATTCGACCAATTTGAAAAACAAAAGCTTACTTCAAGTTAGCTGCATTTAATCAGACTGAGGAATCAACTGCTCGTGCGAGTAAACATGACAATTATTTTTGATCTAGATCATAACATTATTTTAGCAAAAACTTTATTCCTTTTTCAAATTCGTCTCCTAAACGCGTGATGAATTATCGTTCCATCATCCCTTTATAAGAACTGAGAAAACTGTGAATCATGCTGCTTTTCTGTAAATTACACACGCTTTCGAACGAGCGAAAAAATTATCAGAATTATATAGTAATCCTAAAAAAAAGATACTCGTTGATAGGATGGTTATAAGTGAGATTGGTCTCATAAATCCATAAACCCACCCTATAAGATCCACTCGAGCCCCACGTGATGCCAAAAATATAACACGAGATGCAGTTTTGCAGTAGTGAACTAATGAAGTAAAGTGAGGCTGTAATTAAGAGTGAGAACTTCACAGCTTCGGAGATTTAAGAGTTGTCTTCCAATGCCTCAAATCAGGATTAACAAATGCCTTTTATGACCACCAGTGTGAAATAATTACATTTTGGTAATGTCAGTCAGCGATTAATACGGCGGAAAAAGACGCCTTCCCCTCCCCCATCTCCTATATAATGAAATTCAGGGAGTTATAGCAAAGCATCATGTGCGCCTAAGAGCTTATAGGCGAGAAAAACCCTGAAAACCAATTGCGTGTAGCCGCGAAAATTGAGAAACATGGAAAATGAATTCATGATTAAATAAAAACTTCAGCCGACGAACCATTCGATGACACATTTTCAAACCAAACATGGCCGCCAAATTGCAGCCGCAAAGGGCTGGAACAAGTAGTTAAATTACATTGCACCAAGTGCATGGAGGATCAATATTTCTTAGAAAAACCACGGCTAACGCTTCACCGAATGAATCCGTGGAATGAATTAATGTTAATACTTCTATAGGATGTTTACTTGCATCCATCAACTATCTGACGTGGTATTAGCAAAATTCATTTTTGGTGACAGAATTCATGAAATTTCGTAAGAATCTCTGTTATATTTTCGGGTATCAAAACATTTCCAAAATTGACGATAAGATAACTCAAATCTTGATGGAATGCAACATATTCCGATAGAATACTCCAAAATCTCATGATAAACATTGAAATATAATAGAATACAATGACATATCTTGGAATTGCATTGAAATACAGTACTGCATTTTAATAAACAGAAATCTCATGAAATGCGATGAAATATCCTGTGAATGAAAATTGCGAATAAAATATCCTGCACTGTAACGTAAGCTCGTAAAGAGTACAGTAAAATACTGTGGAATAAATTGAAATCGAGTGGAAAACATTGGAAAAACTTGGAAATTACGTGTTCAATGCAATGAGATAATCTGGAATACATTGAAAGCTCATAAAATTCTTTGAAATCTTGTGAAATATGTCGAAATATCGAGGAAAACATAGAAATGGGAACACATTGCTATCTCGTGGAATATATTCCTAACTATACATGAATCTGCATTAAGTCGTTTGGCATCAAGCACAATGCCATTGTCAGAACAACGTTACATCGTTTCTCATGTTAGGCGGGAAAACGAGAATATTTACTGTCAATGCGTTATTGATACCGCTAATGGCACAAAACAAGTTCTCTCATTTGGCATTCGACGAAATCGAAATAATGAATTTCGTGGAAAGACCAGTGATGAACCCATGTGGTTTTTTTTCGTTTGGAAACGTTAAATTAATGCGACTCCATTTTTTGTGCAACATGTGCACGATAACAGGTGTACATGTGCCGTTTGTGTTGAGAAAAAATAGTAGGCGTGGTTTTGCAGGTGCCATTTTCCTCGAAACTGGTTATTGATATCCGAATGCAAATTGTCAACGTTTGAGTTATGAACTGAATCTCAATAAGGTCATGAACACGGCAAAAAGTAATCCGACTGCAGATTCATCTTGGTCAATTTTAATTGGCCCGACTCTATTAGCTCGGTCTAGACTCTGAGAAAAAAGACCTTAAGACCGTTTAATCCTCTCGCCAACACTGACGTTGAAAAAAGGGAATTAACTAGTGGTAAATTATTAATAATGATATGTTCGTTTCTCCACACATTCCTTTGTCATGGATCTACAAAAGATGAAAGGAACTTAGAAAAAAAAATACAAAAAACCATCGTGATAAGATTCATGTTATGCTAAATCAATTGAAATACAACGGCTGGATTTGTAAGATTGTGTGTCATTATACTTCATTTCGATGTCGGATTTGGGATCAGTCATGATTTCGCGCATATAAACGAGGGTCTATTAAATTTGCTCAAAAAAATTCACCTGAGGTAAGTCGTTTTTTACACGAACAATTATCGTAGGGTTGGACATCCAATTTAGCCCCATTTATAATTACTCATATCCAAAAGCGTTTTAGTGACGTTGGGCCTCACTTTTTAAACAAGATGAACATGGCTTTTTCTCTAATTTTTTTTTATTTAATAAATTATATAATTAGCTCATTTTAAACATAAAAAACAGGTATTTTTTAAACAGTTTGCCCACGAGTTCAATTTTTGCTCGTAATGCACCCACGGTGGCGTAACGCTCCAGAAAATAACCTAACTACAGTGTATAATTTAAATTTGATATTTGCATATGCATTAATTAATGGCCAAACAAATCAAACGCCTCTTAACTACAGTATACGTAATATCAGTATGGTCACTCCACGCATTCCTCCTGTCCATCTTCGCAGCGCCAATTTTCCGACTAGCGGCCAGTACCCAAAACCTCGTGTGAGAAAAAATTTGCAGCAGACGACAAAAAGTAGGCAGCGTCTGCTTTATCAAAATGCATTTATCGCTATCACTCTTTTCAAACGGATTGCTATATACTTAGCCAATTGGGCAGTATTGTGGAACCTTGTGGTTAGCTGTTATCCTATACGTCGAGCGAGTGACACGTCACCTAAGATACATAGATACGATCATACCCCGTTGGAAAGTACTGGGTCCCAACCGCCGTATCAATTCTTGCGCTGCAGTCGTATTTTTTGGACATGAGGACATGAAAGGTGCCCACACATAGTGACCATACCGATATTACGTATGCTGTGTCTTAACGACACGTTGTGAAATATATTAAATACATATAATGCAATTTTATTTTATATTTCAGATTGTATGGAGTGCGATTCATATTACGTAGTAACATTTCATAGCGTCACTTCATAAGTCAAACAACTCGCATTTATTTAATTTATGGAAAAACGAAACCCATATTAGCTAGTTTCGGTTAAATGACAGTAATGTCGCTTTATTTTACCATAAATCATTCAATGGGTGGGATTTTAAAACTCGTTTCATTTCAAAATGTAAACTGAGTTCTATCGTTTCTGAAATAGATAACGTTTTTTAAAATAATAGAGTAAATCTTAATATACCCAATATATGAACGGGTATATGAAATATACGAAGGTAACATGTACTGAACCAGCTCGAAACAAGCTGGTTTTGCTTGAAAACCAGTGTCGCTAAGTGGTAAGCGTTTGCAATACCACTAAGCCACACCAGTTTCAAGCGACTGGAAACAATTAAGCTCAACGTGAACGCAGCCAAAACAACGCATGGACTGCAATGACCGTGTCAAGTGCAAAATTGACCATAAATCCAACTCCTTCCCAAACGCAGATTTGTATCATAAGCTGCTTGGTGTACTGTCCATGCAGTGCTCTTCACGTTGCCACCCTGGAGAATCTGCTCATCGAACCTCGGCAAGAAAGCCGCGGATCTCCGACCTCGGAAGGCGGCATGCGTGGCAAAGGCCTCGCGGTCGCAGCCGATCCTTTCGGAGTCTCGCAAGCTGAAGCATATACATTTTCAAAAAAGCAAAAAAAAGGTTGGCTCTTTATGTTTTTCTCCATTTATCGCCCCAGCCTTCCATGAATAGGAAATTTTTATCAATATTGACACAACTCTTTGCTAAGCTTGTAACTCGAACGCCGAGCATGTCGGCGTAAGGACCCGACGCCTGCAGCACATCCGACAGAAAAACAGCTTCAAAAAAGCGTATCTAGGTGCTTAAAGAGCCGTTCCCCCGTCGCAGCTCAACCCATTCAAAAAGCCATATTTGAAAGAAGAGAAGAAAAGCCGAAGCATTTTCCAGCGTGCTCTTCGAGCGAGTGCCCAGGACCAATATTGGCTATAATAAAGGCATAACAATTTCATGTTCCTCCGAAGCCAGCCGAGGGAGAAAACGATGGAATAAAAAAGGGACACAAAATGCATGAAAACGAGCGAGAATAGCGCCAACTCGCGAGCGTTTTGTTCGCGAATTTACGAGAATGCCCGAGGTACAAAAATGCACAATTTTATTGGGGCCTCGACCGACGTTATACCTGCAATCTCGACATCACTTCCGGATTAATGGACCGTTTGAAAACAGAATAATACCGGATGAAAATATAGCCAAAGGGTATCTATTTTGTTATAAAGGAGCAATGGTTTTGAACTTAAAGCATGAAACAAACTTATTGATTCAGATATGAGGAAGATCAATGAACTAATTGGGACCAGAGGTGGTTCATTCATATATCGAAAAATCGAAAAGTATGAGTGTGTTATATCATACCAGTCTACAAAAACATCACGGTTCATCCATGCCCTATAGGTTGTTTTTTTGTAAACAAGTGGAATTTTTGCGTTTTTGAATTAATTTTTAATTAATTTTCCCAAGGTTGAGGCCTGTGCCAGTCAAAAAACGCACCGTGTGGTGTGCAGGAGCCACGTGCCGATGAGTTCATTTAATAGAGGTTCTACTGTAATCCAAAATTTCGAATATGCATGTAGATGAGTTATCCTGTTATAAGAACCTACAACGTTTTGTAGCAAATGGAATAATAACCATAAATTCGTTTACATTACATTGTACCAAAAATAGGATAAACGTTGACTTTGATTTAAAACATGTGTCCATTTTTCTCAATTTCAAACGAGAACGTCCCATATCATACATACACCATATCATACAGCATAGGACACACAACACTTGGTCATGCACATTAAAATATAGCTAACAGCCTTTAATGTTTATTGCAATAATAAATAATATTAAACTAATAAATAATTACGCAATACCTGTATAAGTAATGATGTATAGGCAGATGAAAAGAGAAATAAAAAATGTCTCAATTTTGAAAGGAAAGGTTGAAGCCAACACTTCTGTATACGATTTTATATGAATGATACAACTTCTCAACCCTTCAAAGACCCATGACGCTCACAGCTAAAATTATAAGTACGACTTTTGCTATGATAAATAATTAAATATTCTGTGCGCATGAATGTTTATTGAAATTTTCTCTTCAAAAACATGATAATTATATGACAAGTTTAAACTGCTGGTCACACAAATCGTAAATATTGAAACCGTCCAATTTGTCCACTATGTCCATGCATTTGCACTAATTCATATCCAAGCTCTTAAAAGAGTGCAAAACAGGAATACCTGGTAATATTTTCTCGTGATTATGACCTCGACTATGGTTGCATATAGCAGCAATTTTGGAAACACGTTTGCACTAATAGCAAAGATCCGCAGTATCATTATTATTACGCAAAGTACATGATAGTCTGTCCATGGCAGATAAATTGAAGTGATTTAATAAAACTCGGTAAGCAATGAGGAAAGATTTGAAGACGGAAACAGAATAGCAACCAGTCCACGGATGTTGTAAAATCCTGCAGACAAGTTTCATAATCCGACGTCATCATCAGCGCTGGCATTTATGGCAGTGCCCAAAAGGATAAAACTGCACGACTCGTGTTCACCTTAGTGAAGTTCTTGGAGTGTTAAGAGATAAAAACCTCAAGGCTGCGCAGCATGTCGGCTTCAATAACACGGGAATTAGCATTTATCGCGTCTCATTTGCAGATTGATGCAACGAGAGCAGCACAAAAAAGGGCATTTAAAAATCTTCGATGACACACGGTGATGCTTAAATAACACGAAGCATCGGGGGAATCATCTCACACGTGCTACGTCTCAATATAAATTAATTTCACATTCAATATAGAAGAAAAAAAATAATCGAAAAGGTTGCTCGCAACACGCATGTGTGTCAAGATGTCGGAAAGGATAACATGATACGGCTGCAGCTTTTTATCAACGTTCTCCGTATAGACACATTCCACCATCACCAAAGTGATTCTATTTGGATACCCAACGAACAGCTATCTAGAACACATAGTCGATACACCTCATATCGACGGAATGGGGGGGGGAGGAAAAAAGCATGCGAAAGATAAATAATATCTCGCTTTATATAGCCCACCCCCAGACTAATTTATGGCAGCCATAATAATTCTTTTTCTTAAACTTGCTCCGAACTGAAAATTAAGTTTCAATGAACTTGTCAATCCCCCTTTGCCATCAATGGAGACCATATACGCCGCAATCCAGAAACCGTGGGCTTTCAATGGCGATTAATATCACTTTTATACGACTTTAGAACGCACTTTATAATAGTCCTTAAATTCATATTGGATTATCGAGTCCTCAAAAGGCAATTTATAATTCCTATAAAATTCTTGTAAAAATGCTGATGCACGTTCAACCTCTGGGCGCAGCCAATGCGTTGGTTGCATGGGCTGCGAGACATTGAAGGCTTATAGGAGGACTATAGTAACGGCGCTCCTGTTATAGTCCCAACCCCGCAAGCCGCATAAAAAGTCCATTTTCTGAGCGTGAAATAAAAATCCCTGCTCGGTCGTTCTCCCATCATTTTTCACCATTTCCAGCTAACGAAATGCGACGTTTTTCAATAATTTGGTGCCTGCAATACAATGAATGTCTCCCTTTGATTGATTTCGGTTTTCACGTGGCACCACAATTGGATCAAAGACTTTAGAAACACCTCTTCTCAAAGAGAAAACCCAGGAAACGTGGATGCCGATGCACACAAAAATCTACATCACCGATGGATTCGATGTGCGCCATGCATTTTAATGAAAATCTTAAATAGTGCGGAATAAATTCTATACAGTGTGTCCTTTGTTACATGTACTAGTATACAGTACTTTAGGGCTACATTTAGTCCTAAGTACATGTGCAACGTGTATAACTGGAACTAAAATGTCCCAACACAACGTGTTTTAATTTATTTCCTTGTGCTAGTATTTTTTTTTCGTATTTTAGTCACAATTTACAAGATACATGTACAGTATATATTTAATTAAAATAAACAAATATTTAAATCAGAAATATTTGTATTTTATCGAAATTCATTAGACATACACCTGTACTTACAAGCGTTGGTCAATCATAAAACCATTTCGTTTTCTGAAATGTACATGTATATACTGTATTGTTTGAATCTCCAAAAAAAGTATGAACTTCAACATGTAAACTATTAGTCGCGTACATGTATTAGATCAAACCTTCCTAAAAGCTATAAATTTTTATAACAGATAAGTGATTTTACTAGTTTAAACGCATATGGGCATTGTATTTAGTACATATCTGATCAACATTTATGACTTTGGAAACGGAAGTTCATTTTTGGATGAAAAAAAATGAATATTTGTAAATGTCAAACTTTAGAACTTTGGTAAGTTTGAAAATGTTTCTACTCTGCATTTCACAACATTTTCTAGTAGGTCTGAGGGCATAGCTTCAAGGTATATGCAAAGTGAGGTATAGAATTGAAATTAAAATGATGAAATTAAGCTTATTAATAACATGCAAATTACCATGCTTTCATCATTTAGACAGACAAGGACACTCAGTCGTCATCATTATAAGTGAATACCTGCGAGGTCATGCCCTTCTTCAACCTCAGTGCATGGGAAAACAATCTGACCTCCTGTATCCAATTATCTTGATCTGCATGTTTACAATTTGTAAACACGTCAGATTTCTGGGAACAACTATGCAATGCTTATGCAACTGAATCAATTAGATTAATGTAATGTATTCTGTTCTCAGCAGATTTTCCGAAATTAGAAATCAATTGATAGAATTATTTACATTGAATGCAATTATTATATTTAAACGCAAACAAGCCGTGCTTATTTTATGAACATTGCATGAATATACATGTACTTCACAATATTTCCCATTTAACCTATAAAAAGTCCAGAACTGATTTATCATTGATTGAATCTTATAAAAGCACATCTGCAGATTTTTTATATTTCTTTTATGAATACGTGTATATAGGATGGTTTGCACGATGACAATATTCATATTTTAGTAATCAGCTACTGCAGTAATATGCTGGCATGTACTGAGGTTTTATGGGATGCATGCATACGTTCATCTAAAAGATGGTTATAACAAATCACATTTTTTTAAAAATATTTGGCAAATGGGTAGGAATTATAAAGTTGCAATTTTGAGGGAATAAAACGATATCGAGCGAGGAAAGGGCTCAGCACACAACAATGTTGGTGATTTCCGCTCAGAAGTAGGCTTATATCCAATCTGATTGGGCTCTATAGAGCATCTGCCCTTAATATAAATGCCCCATATATTTTATAGGAGCTGCCTTTTAAGTGCTATACCTTGTTGTTGTCGTTTCCAGTAATTACGAGTGACAGTTGAGCTGTTGTCCATGTAACCCGAACACGAGATGGCACTTTTCAACTCATTTGTTGCCTGATTCCCTTTTATTTTTGGGGCTTTCTTTGCCTTTCGCTTCGTCACTCAGATATTAAAAAGGAAGCCCAATTAAAGGAGCATTAAGCCTACTTCCACGTGAAACTCACGTATAATCGAACCTTTCTTCCCTAAAAAAAACCCAACGACTGTGCAAATGCATAAATTAAAGTGAATTAAAAATACACTTTTTTAAAAAGTATATTGCGCATTTTGTATGTAGCATGCATTTCGCAATGATATCAAAATAATTATATCTCATATTGAGGTTATATACCGGAGTTCGCCCTATATAGAGGTTGCAGAGAAAAGGCCTCGATAAACAATACTTAAATCGACAATAACTTATTATTATTTCCGAAATTGATGTGTCTGTTTTACGAAATGCACGATTACATCCCAATTCGGACGTCAAGGTTCTCAACAATGTCACCGATTCCTAGTATTTACGCAATTACAATTTTCATATTTTACTAAATTATAGTATATGGACGGAGATCGAGTTGAATGACGTTTACAGCAACGATGTAATTAAAAGACAATAAAATATTGACATTGTTATTAAAAAACTTTAAGCCTATAGCCCTACAGAACTTAATAGTCCTAAATGCACGCAGTTATCGCCAGCCTATAGATCGACAATTATCTTAATTGGATTAATTATATATCTTCCATCAAATGCGTTTATTAATTAGATTCATTAAAATTGCAGGTTCTGAATAAAGGCTCCATACGTGGATTCAAGGGCTGCTGTTGCTGCATTAATTCGCTATAAATTAAAAATCACAAGCCCTATTAATTCCGGGGGGCTTACGAATGCCTAATAAACTGAATGAACCATAGTTTAGCAATATCACGCCGAACTTTATGGCCCGATTTATTGATGACCATTATCATGCCCCTCTATGAAGTTTTGCACCCATTTCGGGAACAATTTAGGCTTAGGAATGGGCATCAGTAAACGAATAATGTAATACACGATATACGTGTATTACACACTATTGAAAAGTTGCATTGATTGTCATACTTAATTGAAACAGAAGTTTTCAATTAATTTAGAAACATATACATGTATATATACAGTGCATGCACATAACTTTAGACAAATTACTTACATGTTTTTATTATTTCCTCAAAACACATTTATAGAATAATTTTCAGCATTCATATTTTTGTTTACAACCATTATTTCTATTGTATAACAATTCAAAATAAAAATTTGGTCCACATTTAAACTTAGCGTGATAAATGTTCAAATTGTCCGTATATATTTACACATATTCCAACCAAATTCTGCATATGCATTGTTTCAGCGTGTGCGAAAAAGGGGTGATTATATCTTCTATCCATGGCTCATAATGCATGAAAATGGTATTTCCGTTCTTGACCAACCGGACATACTGTATCTATGAGGTAACTACACGTATACACATCGCATCACTTTCAACGGTCAAGCGTGCAGATGCTGAAGCAATACCTATGTGCATTTTTCGAAAAAGTGCTCGTTTCGCGTAAATCTACATGCACCAATTGCTCCCATAAATTATTAACGCATTAATGTGGTCCGTATACGAGCCCTCAGCCGTGCGGTTTGGTCTTCGTGCGCGAGGATCCATTTTCTCTTTTAGAAAAGTCCCAGTAGTCATTTGGTAAGTTTCTCAGACTAATTTGATTTGGTATTCAGCAGATGAGCAAAACCCCCATGGACTTCGCTGGACAGTTATTTCACAGTTCCCATTTAATATAGATAAATGCGTGCCTGATAGGGCATCCAACTAGAACATGCAGCCGAGCACAAAAATAATGGGAAATAGCAATCTTCGAAACTAAATCAATGGAGCCGCCGCGAGTGCACAGGATTTGTGTTTCTCGGTATCGATCAATACGCATCGCATTAATATGCATAAGCATTTTTTCACCAAATTTCACAATGCAATTGTGTTGCACATGCACTGTTTATGCATGGAAAGGTTCTACACCCACATTCTGTTTATGATCTACAGTATATGCACCTTCGAATTTAACGTATACAATTGCATGCAAATAAAATGTCATGTTCTTATCCGTGAGATAACAATTCCGTTAGAAACCATGAGCACATTGGGCATATACCGTGTAATTTACGTGTTAAAAACATGTTCCCGTGTCAAATTTAGCACAGAATTTTAAAATGCAAGAGCCCTTTGTGCTTTTTTATCTTAATTTATAATTCTGTTTTAACTCAACTGCACATCGTTGAGAAATCTTACATTTTGTATCTAAATTTACATTTCGTATGCAGCATGTATATACTGTTACAATCAAACCAAACTCGATCGTAATTTGGAAAAAAAATGGGATACAATGACAAAAATAATAATAATATAATCTGTTGTAATATGCATCTTCGAGCGGAATTATAGTTTTAAGGAATTATAATAACTGCTATATGTCCAAAAAAGTAAAAAATTAAGAAATTCCAATATGTTCCAAAAATGATTTGAAATAATGTAAAAAGTCGGGAAAGGTGTATTGACAGCAATATTATAACGCGATGCCATCTCGGCAACGAGTTAATATTCCCAGCAATCTTCCTATAATGCCAACAATTTTCCAGCGAGAAATCAATAATCAATACTGGTTATAAATATATGAAATATCGATCGATATATTCGATATGAAACGTCAGAAAATACGTCAGTGTACTGAAATATAAGAAATTCATACGCCGTATTCATTTATCTTGTAAATTGAAAAAAGTAATAATTCTGAATTTCAGAAGACGAGTTATATCGCACACCCTCGTTTCAGAAGTAACTCAACTCAAAAATTGTTCATTTCCGGTACCATACTGTACCATAGTTTCAGCTAGATGACCAAAACTGTCAATGCATTTTATCGTATATATACACGATGCACTGAAACCTGCAAAATGAGAAATTCTGAGTTGTGTCACTTTTGAATTGGGGGTGCGATATGTTAGCTAGGGCTATAATTATCAAGCGCGAAGGAATATGTATTACAGTATACACTATAACTTTTCCATTACTGTACATTTGATAATCCATATACGTGACAAAATTTAAATTTCTTCCTTTTAATTTTTTTACGAAATAACGATATAAATCCTAAACGAATCATATTTTCGTCAGTGTCACAATTAATTCATTTTTTGCGCAAAATATATACTCTGTAGCCTACCTGATAAAATTTTTAATCGAAACCTTGAAAGCCATAATATAATACAGGTGTACCGTTTTCAAATTATAGGTAAACATATGTTTTGAACAATCCGTTTCGACATGATGTTCATACATGAATTCAGGTGTATACATGCTCTTGCATAGCTTTTATTTTAGGCTTAAGATTGCACTATAAACTGCACGCAACGTTTCCATTCTAGGGCACAAATTCCACGGCGTTTCCACGAAAACCGGGACGGGCACGTTCTAAGGTGTCGTTCGATCCACGCAGCGTTTGCGGCGAAAAAAAACTCCCATCTCTAATCAATTTATCGGAATACGAATTAAATTTCAATATTTGAAATATGACATGCATGGCCGATTGTTTTTGCGGGGAAGACGAGCGCGCCAAAGTGGGAAAGTGGGTTTGCTGGCAAGTAAGAGGATGCATGGCAAATTACGCCGAGGGTCCCTAGGTAGATTTCGCATGGAAAACGGTGGATGATGGAAAGAATGAGATTAAAATTGGAGAAAACATGCATGTCTACCGGTTTATCGGAAAATCATTCGAGCACACATGGGGGTTCAGACGATGGACGAATCATGCATGTTTAATGGCAACCGCGCTACAGGATTTTCTATCGACTCGAATCGACCATGGATGGATACAAGACAGGAATTATAATTACATTCCCCCCCGAAAAATCCATTGCAAATGTACGAAACAAACGGCACGGACCGAGAAACATTTTTATCATCTCGTTTTCCCGCCTCAATCGCAAAGGGCAAACACCGCAAAACGTCACCCGAGAACGCAGAACGAATATATCAGACGCGAAATGCGCTAATATAATAAAAATAAAAATCAATCCAATTGACAGAATTAAATCTCGTGTGTTTAATTTGCCCAATTCGCGTCGTCGAGCCAGCTAGGCGCGGGTACAAATCGAAGGTTTCAAACATATGGTGGGCGGAAGGGATGAAGCGCCACCGTGCTAACTATAACAGTTACGGCGCTTCCCGTGCGACAAAAGGTCCTGCCCATCGATTAGATTAGGGATTAAGTAAATCAATATTTTGACAACAATAATTTGGGTTACGACAGAAACGGAGCTCGGGCCCATAGGCCATCGCCCCGAACTGCTCCTTTCACGCGTTAAGACGCACCCGTTTAAGGAATTCTAGACAATAATTGCATCAAAATCAACTAGAAGGCGCTGTCAAATATGTTTACTGTATCTCTAGAAATTATGGCCGATGCAGCGGAGACGTGTTTCATTTAAGCGCAGGAACTTCGCGAGAAATCATAAAACGATATCGTCAATTGCACCACTTTCATGTGTATATAGTTTAACGAATGAATAAAATAGGGTTTAAATCGGTAGGTGAACAGATTTTAACAACACGCATGCATGATTTAGTGAAAATGAGACTCAGGTCGTTATTCTGTCAAGGTAAGGTCTGTTCTAAGTTGAAATTCAATGTTATACATTATAGCCTATATCTCAGCACTAACATTTCAAGTCAATGTTAATCGGACACCCTGTATAATACATGTGCAGGTATTTCAAAAGCAAAGACTTGCTGAAAATGACGATCTGTTCGTCATTTTATCATGATGCACAACCGGTTAAAAATTAAATGCTATAATATTTAAATATTGGCATTATCGTATGGTATTTCAAATGAGTCAACTGTAGTAGGACACCCTGATAATTT
This sequence comes from Megaphyllum sjaelandicum, assembly GCA_034698745.1. NCBI lineage: Eukaryota > Metazoa > Arthropoda > Diplopoda > Julida > Julidae > Megaphyllum > Megaphyllum sjaelandicum. The sequence goes on from JAQGBX010000029.1 coordinate 55,592, forward strand.
ACACAGTACAGTGTATGTACAATTGTACGTCATACATTTAGTAATTAGGGCTTATGCAAGTTGGGACTGTGGCAGGTGTTCCAAACAGGGTCAACCATGAACACATTTCTCTAAAAAGTCACTGTTGAAAAGTCAATTTCAACACTGCTTCTTGCATAGCATCGATACCTCGATGGGCATTGCGCAACTTGATGTACGGCGGGCATCTCCACTCAGCATTAAATATGGCAGACCAATGGCAATAAAACGCCATTGAGCCAGCCCACCTGTCATAAGTGCGCCTGGAGCTAATCCGTATCCGTGGAAGGCGCTGCGGAAGGCTTCTCCAGGCGCGGAAGAAGCAGACAAGCATCGACGTGGAGGCCCCATGGTAAAGCACGCGATCCATGGAGAGGAAAAATGACGCGCTCATTTGTCTGCCTGGCCGAGTCTTAAGTAAATTATGGCAACCTTTCCATCTCCTTGATTGGCCGCCAAACCACAAGCAGTTACCCAGCAGGTATTCTCGGTCTGATTCAATTTGTAGGGCCACTAGATTGCTTCAATTGGCGAGTAAGCATGCGATTCAATGTTGGTTGCCCTTTTTATTTCCACCAATCTTTTCTATTATTTCCTACCTTCTGCCCACCCATTGCAGCCAATCCTGCAATTACTGCTGCTCCGTCCGCTAAGCGCACTTAGCCCGTAATTCCTCCAAACGAAGAAAGACAAGTGCAATACGGTGGCCATCTAGCGGCCGCACGCCAGTGGCGCCCTCTCCATCAACTCTTCACTTTGGCAGACATTCACTTTCTGCATAAATGCATGAAACGCGTTCACTTTTGCAGAATTCAAATATGAAACAAGCTTTTTAAAAGAATATTTCCATTGTTCCTGCAGAAAAGAAACGACGTTCGCACTAAAAATAAATGATGTCGTACACTTCAGCTTCAAAGCAGCAAAACTCAACATTTTTCATTTTGAGATAAAGAATTTTTTAATTACAGTGACAAAACTGTCATTTAGTCGAAACTACGTTAACCCTCAGATGTCGTTTTAACCGTATTTAAAACTCATGTCACTAATTGGCTTAACACCCAGTTAAATAGGAACAAACAATTTTTGAGTTGTTTCACGTTTGAAGTGGGAGTGCAACAGTATGTATTTGTAGTATACAGTATTAGGTTTTGAAAACCTAAGTATATAGTCTTAGGGTACGTTCACGTTGAAGCTTATTCCAGTAGCTTGCCAACCAGTATCACTAAGCGACACCGGTTGGCAAGCGACTGAAATAAGCTTCAACGTAAACGTACCCTTAGGTAGATTTCATGTGCTGTAGGTTTTTAGAAATTTACAGTGGTAAATAATTAAAAAGTCTATAATAACAATAAGTCCATTGAATATAACAAGTCACCTTCAAATCGGTTTTAAAAGAAGTTTTGCATTGTAGGAGTCATGCACATCATTGTAAACATCACACTATTTCATTTTCAACATTAAAACAACGTTGAGCCTTGCATGTGTTCGAATCCAAGGAGAACTGAATAACTTTTTTTTGCAAGCATAATCATGCTATTTGACATTACATGTACCAACAATGGTATTAATGGTACTATACATTACAGGTCTTATTCATTTGGGCCTAAGGTGTATTTACTTATATCGAAGGATGAGTTCATATTGATGTGCTACACGCAGGTGTAGCAACCATGATTCGCAGTAGTTTTCGAATGCCCCCTATACACTGTCCTGTCTTGTCCTCAACCACCCAGGCATGCATGAACGTGCGGCCAAGAAGCGTTGCAGCAGGGGTCCAAATTAAGCGCGCTAACCAACATTTCCGATTTCTTTCCTGCGCTTTTTTGGCTTTCTTTTTTCTCTTAGCTTTGATGTCAAGCTGTCATGTCAAGCGCGAGTGAGAAGGGCAAAAACTCGAGGCTTTTCGCCATTTTACAAATGCCATGGGGCACTTATATTATGTACGGAGTGCCGTGCTTGATAGGTTATGAATATGACCTCAAATCCTGGCTAATCGGCTGCGCTTAAGCACTCCTGAGTCCATCGTGACAAGCGCAAAATACACTCGTGCATTCTAAATTGGATAATCCAAGAAAGGTGCTTTTTTTCTGGCCAGACCCTCGTTTATCCGAAGAAAATGGTCGCTCGGTTATGTGCTGGATTGGTAAGTTAATCCACGGACGGTGGGAACGAAGATTTAAAAATGTTACGATAAAAAACATTTGGTCTGTGAAAAGCACTCATCAGGAAACTTCATCATTAGGTTCAGATTACTAGTTCAGACACTCCAAAGAAAAAACTTTACTGCCATCAAAATATTCAAGAAACAATGTGAGATACCGAGAAACCCCGAGCACTGATATTTTTTATCAAATTTCAATTTTCCCATGCATCCCATGTATTTTCAATAGAAAAAAGCCAAAAACTTCAAATTCGGACAATGAAATTAAGTTTGATTCCACGCAGTAACTTTTATGAAAAACTTGAAGATTCCACTCATTAATTTTTGTTAAAAACCTAGATTTCACTCATTAATTTTCATTAAAAACTTAAAGATTACACTCATAAATTTGTATCGTGGTAACTGCTCATAAAAACAGTAGTTTTCAAACTACAGTAGGCCTACTGTAAAATTTGTTGCAATAATAAATATTTAAAACTTTTTTTTTCAGTAGGAAATTTCATTGCGTTTATGTTTGCCTCGTTCGCAATGAATGAAGAAAATAACTTGAGAGAAGAAAAAAAATTCCTTTAATAGGTCATGAGTGAAAATGTACCGAGATTGACGTTGAACAGCAGGATGCCCCCACCATTTATTCAACCTTTGCTAAACGCGTATGATAATACTTAAGTTAAGGGCCTATAAAATCAAAGGGAGCCTGCTATTAGGATTCAAAATCGGCCGCTTTATCTACAAAAAATAATTTAGGCGTTTACTGTGGCTTAGCTTGCATTTTCAAATAGAGGCGCTTTGGGTAACGGACTCGAGTGTTGAAGTTGGGACGAACGGCAAGAGGGTGTTGCCTAAAAATGGGTACAGCAGGGATGGAAATTGCTAAAATACTGACTGGTACGTGTCATTTTTTCTTCTTTTGAAAACACTAAAAATATTTGCTTGGCACGTATCAAAATCTGGCTCAAGAGCATCGCACATGTAATGTACACACTTTAATAGCGTGTTAGCATCGCACTTTGGAGAAGTAAAATTTTGATTTTTAAAATAACTCGTCTGTGCATTTATTTGGAACGAATCTGCAAATAGTAGATTGCGTTTGCGGCAATGTTTTACATCACTAGACCCACTTAAAAAACAAAGTTTAGCTTTTCGATATTTCATGTAGCTTACCGGTACATTCATATTTTTATGATAGCTATATAGGTGAACTCGGACAGAAGCTTCGCGAATCGCACTTTCGCAGTCGTGAAGTCACGTATGCAAAATCGACAAGCAATTCACTCACGATTAACGCTGTTTTTGAACCAATCATGCGATAACATGACAGACTGCGTTCACGTTGGACTTGCTTTCCAGTCCCTTGCCACTGGAAAACAAGTCCAACGTGAACGCAGCCTTACGCTTTGAACTTACGGTTCAATCCCGGGGCCACACTACGTGAGAGATAGCATTAGCGAGTTCATAAGGTAAAACCGCATTACATCCAACAGACTTCACTACTACATGTACATGTACCTTGTATATCAAAACACCATTCGTATAAAAGCTTCAGTCTGAGTACCCTATTATAAAAAAGTAAGTGCGCGTATATTAGTTACTGAATTTAAAAATCTAAAATACTATGATTTTAGCTCATGTTGGGGGAGAATCTCATAATAAAAATAATGCAATAACCACGAGGTAGGCAAAGAGGAAATGGATAATCGAGCTACACATAGGTGAAAAACGGATGGTCCCTTTAGGCGCATCCATAAATGTTGTCGCTAGATGGCGGCCAGCATCTCGGTATATTAAAGACTCGCCCCCTGGCGGATGATGTCGTTAAAAAGGCCAAGAAGGCGCGTTGCAATGACGGATAGTTGAAAGTCATCTCTTCGGACATTTGTCGGACGACCCCTGACTGGGATGAGTGGGTTTCGAAGAGAAGGTCACGGAGAGGGCCGCTCACTCCCTCTGCCGCCAACGAGCGAAGAAACGAGGCAGGGTCCCAGCGTGGCGTCCGCGCTTTGGCTGCCGGCTATCGGCACAGGGGGCGCACGATGAAAGGCGCTCCTGCTGCGAGGGCCTGAAAACCGGCTAACAACTACTGGTCCCCCCGCGACGTCACGCGGCGCCCTGACCTTGGGCTTCAGCGACGCCGTGCTTAGCTTGAAACAAAGCCTCCTCTAATGTAATTATGCGTAAAATTTCTAAGTTGTTCTCAGCATATTAATGCATCTCTCTCTCTCTGACCTCCCCTCCCCCCCTTCCAAAAGCGTTGCTAGTCGTAGAAAAGTTTTTGAGAAAAAAGCAACAAAAAAAAGTCGGCCTCTCGCGATTCCGAGAAATATTTATGAAATAGCTAAACCTGAATAATCCACTCAGAAATGCTAAGGGACGTGCATTCGAAACGATTTTTTTTTTCATCATTATTTTAAAATTCGAAACATGCAGTCTTCCGAATCACGTTTTTTTTCTCTCTCTCTCCAGTCAACGAATAGCGCGGGGTCTAAATCATGAAAATGAAAGACTCCCTTTTTTGTCGCGTGAAACGATAGGAGTTCGTGGCCGAACCCGAATTTCGTGATAAACTCGATAAGGCATAACGGGCAAATGGTATATAGAAAGATCGAAGAAAGAAACTTTTGTTTCAACAAATAAATAAATTGTTATTTTCAAAAATATAAGGAAAACCTTATTTTAAAAACCCGGCCTTGAATCCGAAAGCTCTTACTGCTAAAAAATACATTGTTTATGTACATGTATAATATCGTGTATTTTCACTTAAAGGATTCAATGTAAAATGGGTACATCGAGTTAATATCCACTATAGTTATCACTGCATTCGACAAATAAGTGTATGTTTATAACCACTTGCTAAAGAAATTAATTTGAAAATGCAAAGTAAGTGTATAAGTGAATGGACTTGTTAATAATGAACAAGTTTCCATGCTGAATAATGAATAATGTTTCCAGTTGCTTGAAACTGAAAACAGGTTTATTATGAACGTACCTAACTATAAGTTTACCTACTTGCTAAAGAAATTAATTTGAAAATTTCAAAATACGGTTTAAATGAATACCATATACAACCACGATGTAGCGTGAATTTCAAAATGCAGTTCAAGACGCATTGGTAATTTCGTGTACTTTCAATGCAACAGGGTAAAAATATCCATTCTTATCGCTGTTCTATAGGCTATTATTAGAACGTTGATAACATTCTTTCGGATACAAAAACTGTTTAACGATAATAGCAATTTAACCTTTCAATCCTTTCAATCCTAACCAAAGATATCACCATCTACATGTAATCTACCTATGCATATTAATGGGTATGCTAGCATGAAAGTCACCATGCTGGGTGACCATCTTTGTGGACCAAATTCAAACAGAACGGACATGTACGAAGAGTATAAGGACGAAATAAAAGAGCACGGCGCCCCACCTAGCGGCGCCGAGCGAGTCTTACGTCCAATTTAAGCACATCTCAATGATATCGTGTCATGATCTGGTAATTGCGAGCCAATTGTTCTGGAGAGGTTACAAACAATGCGACATTAGTACTGATTATGGGCCATCCTCCGGGCTGTTAAAGCACCCGAATGGGTCATAAAGGATGGCAAGAAGCGTAGATGGGATGCCACAAAAGAACGGAATCAGAATAGGCGCCTTTGGCACGTGGCTTTTCGCTATGATAATGTTACTACTCCAACGCAGACTGCCTTTTTTCCGCAAAAGTACTAAAAATGGTACGTTATATTGTTCGGGATCCATTGAGCAACGGCCAATGCCGTACGTACAATTGCGGCTCCTCTACAAATGAGCATCGGGAGAAGATGGAAAACGATGAGGGGGTTTTTGCTTCAAACTGGAGCAAAAAAGCTGGACAATAAACCCCCTCTCTCATCTCGTTTTGAATGCACGAATCCACACCTATCATTATTCTTAGTACCCCGAATGTCATAACTATTATTTGTCTTTATAATACCAACTTGTTTCCGCTTTTTTCGCCTTTATTTACGACATTTTAAACGACGTGGCACCACGCCACCGTAGCCATAACAGAAACGTACCCAGGCAACCCCTCCAACGTTTTAAATTGTCGTAAATCCGCTTAATCGTACCCCTGAAATGATAGGATTTATATCAAATGGATTGAGTTAAGGATGTTGTCGAGAGTCAAATAGCCAACCTTGATACATGGGAGCGTTTACGGGATTCTCCCATTGCTCCCGTACAGGGTGCTCGAAAGATATGCACCTTTCGATGCATCTTAAGACAAGATAACGCAAAATCCGATCCACTTTTGCAAATCTTAAGGTGGATTCACATTGAACTTGTTTCCAGTCGCTTGAAACTGGTGCCGCTAAGTGGTATCGCGGATGCTTACTACTAAGCGATACTGATTTTCAAGCGAAAGCAGTGTCGCTTAGTGGTAAGCGTCTGCAAAACCACTAAGCGACACCAGTTTCAAGCGACTGGAAAC